>OVAP01000257.1:0-42650 GCA_900406295.1 Aurinia saxatilis | reverse complement strand
CAGTTGTAGTTTTAAGGTCTTAATTAGTACAAAAATACATACTTATTAATTACTTAGGCCTTCGCCTTCCCGCTTGCTCTTCGTTTTGTATGCCAGGCTCGTTTCCTATCGCCATTGATAGGGTTCTTATGAGCGGCAATGGAGCATTGGTCAGGCTTTCCACTCTTTGCATTCATCTCCATTTGCATCCTCCTTCGTCTCATCCTGTTCTCGACCCTCATTCCTTTAAGAGCCCGAGCTTTTCGCTCTATCTCCAACGCTTGTGTGAAGTTCCATATCCGTACTATGCCTTCTTCACCTCCGCATACTATACGGTCACAACCTACTCCCACAGAGAACAAGTTTGACCCGAACCCGTGCAGCATCCTTTGTGGAGGTTCCACGGTACTTGATGAAACCCTTTTGGATAAGCCACGGCGGTTAGTCCTCAACAACTTCCTAACGTCGATAAGAGCAAGTTTACCGTCACCAGATGCTGAGACAAGCCAGGGAAACTCAAAAGAAAGAGAGTAGACTGGACCAGTGTGAGGCATCCATTGAGATATAAGCACAGCACTTGTTTCACTTCTGTATTTTCTGATCTCAAACATCTTGATCCCTCCATCTTCTCCACCAGTAAACAGGAAGTCCCCAGTATGGCTTCTTGCCAAAGAGTACGTATTACCCTCATGAGCATCATGGATAATCACCAGTGGAGTCTCACTGCTAATGTCCCAAATATATACATCAGAACCTGGCGTGGTAGCAACACTGGTTTCAAGAGGCGCAAGTCCCCAAACCCAATCACTATGCCTCAAGGTTTTGATACAATTCATTGTAGATCGATCCCATATACGAACAGACATGTCCCACGAACCGCTAAAGATACTTGTCATGTCCAGGGCAAGAGATGTAATAGGTCCCTCATGTTCCCATAGGCGAAACTCAGTCTTCTCTTTCTGAAAACCTGTGAGGTCAAACAGGTTCCTGAGACCATCCACTGATTTCCAGCAGTGTATAAATCCATCAGTACCGCCAGCTACCAACAACTTTGCGTCAGCCGCAACTGCCCTAATTGTGCAACCAAGTGGTTTAGAGGCTGCAATAAACAAGCCTTCTTCCATGTCCCACATCCGAACAATAGAATCATATCCAGAAGTGAAAATGAGCTTAGCAGAAGCCAAGAGGAAAACAGTTCGTACAGCTTCAGTGTGGCCATACAAGGTATCAATACTATACCTTCCTAAAAAGGTCTTACTCCTAAATTCCCTCTCAACAAACAGCTCTTTCCATGAACCCTCTTCAGAAAGTCCGGAACTTTTATCCCCAAACACTACAGGAAGTCCCCATCTCTGACGGTAGAACTCCTTCCAAGCACGATGCTCAGATGCTAACCTATGCAGAATAGTTGAAACACAAGACACTAAACCTAACTCCTTCGGGTCAAGACAATTAAGAATCTCAGATATCAATGCCTGAGGCAAATCAATAATGGAACACCGATAATCAGAGACCAACTGTTTCGAGCCACTCGGCACCAAAGTTCCCTTCTTTATCGTACAACAAAGCTTCAAACTTGGAATCTCACCAGACCCATTTTCAATTCCCAACTCCGAACTCTCACCAATATGCGACAAATCGTTTTCAACTTCAATTCTCTCTTGGCACTCAAATTCCATGAAAATCCAGGAAGCGTCCAAATGCAGCACGAAACACCCAAACAAGGAGCTTCTCACGAACAATCCTTACCGGATCTGTAAATCTACAACTCTATAGACAAATCCAGCTAAGCCTGAAAAAAAAAAATGAAAGAAAAATTCAATTCAATAACAAAAATTCATCCTTTCCATCACAGGAACACTGAAAAATCAATTACAATATTTCAAAAACAGATTCAAAATTGTAGCTAAGTCGAGACTAACGAACAAAGAGAAAACCTTAAAAAACAGAAGAATCGATACCAAATTACGTACCGAAGAAACTTTCGCCCCCAGATTACGTTGCCCTAATTTCTCTGATCAAATTTATGTGATGAAGATGAAGACTACAACAAAAAATCGCCAAATTTCTAATTATTTTTCCTGGTCATAGTACGGTGGAATAATAACCGTCAGATATAAAAATACCGACTAATCTAAACCGTCCAATATAATCCAGATATCACGCATATATATTTGATTTATTTAATTCGATCCTATTTTTCTTGCGTAAGTTTCTCAAAACTTTTTCATATTTTCGTTTTCGTCTCCTCTCTCTCTCTCTCTCACAAATCCAATCAAATACCAAAAATGTCAGATTCTTCTTCCTCAAGCCACCATGACTCTCCACCACCTCCGACGATCACCACCACCACCACGGACACTTCCAAACACGTAACCGCGATCAAATCCTTATCAACAATCGTCACCACAACAACAATCCCTTCAACAATCTCCCTCCTCCTCGAAAACGACACCGTCTCCGCCGCGATCTCCTCTCTCCTCCTCCGTCCAGACTCCGGCGCCGGAGACAACAACCTCTGCCGTTGGCTTTACGACACGTTCCAATCCACGGATCCATCACTCCAGCTTCTCGTCCTCCGTTTCGTCCCTCTGATCGCTGGTCTCTACCTCTCTCGTGTCCCTCTCCGTCAACCACAAGCCGGATTCGAAGCGGTTTTGCTAGCTCTCTACGCGCATGAAACAACCTCACGCGCCGGTCAGGCGATAACCGTCAACATTCCCGATCTCTCGCATCCGAGTATATACCATGAATCCAAAGGTCCGAGTCGTAACAACTCGACTTGTTTAAACATCGCTGTGATATCGTCCACTTTGGATCCACATGGTACGGTGAGATCTACACGACGTGCGAGGATCGTTGGGGTCGCATTGGAGCTTTACTATAGCAAAATCGCGAAAATGCCACGCGAATCTAAGCTGAATTTCTGCGAATCCTGCGAGAATTGGGCGGGGCAGAACGGGGAGAATGAGCAGGAGGTGTCACGAGCTGTGATTCCGAGTGATGATTCTTCGTGGAAAGAGGAAGAGATTGGAGGAGGAGGAGGAGGAGGGAGGTTTGAGAGAGATAGTGGAAGGATACCGTTACCGTGGGAGCTTTTGCAACCGATTCTGAGGATCCTAGGGCATTGTTTGCTTGGACTTAAGGTGGAAGATAGGGAGTTATCGGAGGCGGCGAATAAAGCTTGTCAGAGTTTGTATCTCCGAGCATTGCATGATATTAATTCCAAGGCGATTTTGGCTACCGGAAGTCTTCTCCGGCTGAGGGAGATGGCTCTTGATCCTAAGAATCAGATTGATCATACTGAGATATCAAACGACCCCGTTCTCACAGCTTGACCCCCGTTTTTCAAAAAGTCAACGTTTTTTATTTTGAAATAAATAACGATAACTGATTGATTTGTCAAAAAAACCCGAAAAAAAGTTTTTTGTAATGTAAGGAGAGGCCACGTTATGAAAGAGTAACTTATTAAATTAGTACTTGAGATAAAAATCATCCTCTCAAGGAAAAAGATCCTGCAAGTCCATGATGTCTGCAAGAACACCCGCTGCAGTCGTGTCGTTGCCGGCTCCAGCACCTTGAATCACCAGAGGCTGTTCCTTGTAGCATCGGCTATATATCTCTACCTGCAGTTTTCAAACCAATTCAATCATTTTTTTACGCACAAGACAAAAATCAGTGGAGATATTGTGTGTTTGTACCATAATGTGAGCAATTGTAATCTCTATTTGATAATGTGAGATAATAAGAGTTTTGTGTGTGCGAAGAAGAGCATCCGTAAAATATCTGTGTTCAGAAAAATATAAGAAATAGAGTCTTGTAACAAACTTACTATATTGTCACTGCCTCTTAGTCTTCCCAATGGTGAATCTCTTGAAACTTCACGAATGCCAACTTGAACACTGCAGAGAGATTGTGAAATTCAAAATCAAAAGAGGTACTCTCCTCTCATTACGCAGACAACCTCTGCATTGTACACTACCATTCTAGGGGTGAATTAAATTGCACATGTTAAAATTATTCTCTCTACCTACAATCATATTATACTTGATGTTTGACTGTACCAAAAAATAAAAAAAACGTTGAGATGGGAATAGTGAGACTAAAGGTAACTGTTGTTACCTTGAGTCTTCAATCACACAGACATAACGAAGCACACATCCGTTTGATGAAGCTTTTTTAACTCTCTCCTCTATGTTCTGATCAAGCTTTACTATTCCATTATTGAGGAATTCATCCACAGACATGAGTCCAGGTCCCATCTCTTCAGAATACAAGCTCTCTATCTACAGAGAAATAGCCAATAAAAAAAACGACAAAGGTTATGTTAAGGAGAAATAAGATGAAAGGAGCCAAGCCAATCTTTTTGGATTTAAGACAAGACTAAATCAGCATGTCTAAAGCCCAGTTCAAACTTCATCATTAAAGACAATTGAACTAGAATCTCCAGCCAGAAAATTAGGCTCGTCACATTATTTCTGCAACTGCAACTCGTTCAACAGAAAATTGACTCGTCCCAAACATAAATCACAGCATCAAACTCAAAATATGGAAACTTTTAAATGTAGTCACCTTTAAGCTATCCATAGTTATCTTCTTCCCAAGAAGTCGAGCAAGAATCAAACCCTATCATCGCAAAAACAGCCAATGTTGAGAAACAGAAAAGTTTGTGTTAGAATGGTAATATATTTTGTTAACCAAAAAAAAAAAATTGCTCAAAATGAAAAATATATGGGAGTTTCAATGCATAGTCTTTCCAATCGCAATAAGTAGAATCAGAAACTGGAGAATCCGCTTAGAAATCTCAGCAGTAATTCAGGTTGAACCAAAAGATGGTACAGTAGACCACTAGACATCATGACTGCTTTGTTTTGTTCATTATTCGAATCAGATGAAGAAATCTATATGCCGTATGGATTGATAAAAATTGATAACATCCCCAACATCAGAAAAGGTTCATGTGCCCTCTAAGTCTCACAAAAGACACTAGATCATCCGTTCATACCTTTCTAGCAACATCCATGCCACCAAGGTCGTCACGTGGATCTGTGAAGAAAACAAAATAATATATCAACCAAACATCATCTTAGGTTTCCCAATGTTAAAGCACTCCAAGACCAAATCAATTTAGAATTTACTACCAATCTACAAACCAAATTATGAAGTACACCAAAGCCAAGGCAGTTAAGCGATATCTACTTAATGTTGCCAAAACGCAAGCAGTTGACTATCGATAAGATGAAACAACATATGTGCCATTATAATTAAATAAAACTGGGAAAAACCTGGTTCAGTGTACCCCAGCGCTTTAGCAGATTGAACAACTTGGCTGAGAGGCTTTCCATCTTCAAGCTCACTCATTACATATCCCAAGGTACCTATCAATAACCCAAGCAGGGATACAAAGATTCATAAATAAATGACAGATGCTAGGTTGGGAGAAGAACAATGATTAACATGTAAAGCAGTATCACAGTAAAATAAATTGCAGTTGAAGTGTGATTACCACTCAAACTACCAACAATCCTGTGAACAGGATCTCCAGATGAAATTATGCGAGTCAAGGACGCGATTACGGGAAGACCGGCACCAACCTATAAGAAAACATCTGTTCAGTGAAAGAACTTTAAAAAGATTCAGTACCTACCACAGACAGCCAACCAATCACCACACCTATGATGAACTATAGGATTTTAAACTGAATATTTGATGAAGAGTAGGTTTTTCAAAAGACTACGGGATATGAATTAATAGTGCAACTCTATATACAGGTTGTGTTTCACCTACAGTAGATTCATGACGGATACGTCGCGGATGCAAAACCAATTTATCATAATGTTCCTGCGTAGAAGACAATATGGGAGAAAATATTAGTCAAATTGATATATATACGCTATCAGGGTGTACAATTAGGACAATCTGATTGACCACAAAGTTTCAAACACAACTACAATCAACAACGCAACTTCCAACAATGTAAATACAAGACTGTACAATGTCTCCAAATGAACTTGTTCATGCTAATGATACACGACAATAAAACCAAAAGGGAAGATAAACAACTAAAACGAACAGTTTGATGCCTATACCTGCACATTCATAACACAAGCAGAACGTACAAAGATGCTTACTAGTAGTACCAAGTAGTTACCAGTGTTGAAGTAAGAGGCTTCTTATTTGCCAAGACAACACAGCAACCCAATTCAACTGCCTTCATCAATATTTCAATCGTGTCCACGCTAGCTGAGCAATCCACAACAGCTAAGCCTATACCAAATAACATAACTTTAATCTATCAGAAGCAACATTTCAAAATGCTGGCCACAATTTCAATCTTATATACGTTTGGAACAAACCTGTAGATTTACCCAGTAGTCCTGCAATTGTTTCTGTTTTCGTTCTTGACTCGGAATCATTAAACACTCGATATTCGCCTTTCCCTGAGACGGAAAACAAATGATCATTCGTATTCAGCTCATAGTTCATCAACAAACTCAGGATTAGACTGATTAGTCAAAAGAGTTACCGAATGTCGATAACGGAGAACCAGTTGATTTGATACGGAAAATTTCTATCAAAAGTTCATCATTCAGTTCCTCTTTGAGTACATCAATTGGAACAATTAAAGAATTACTATCGCAAACTCCAATCACCCGTAAATGAACTCCCTGGCAAAAAGGAACATTACAAAATCTATTAAAACCTAGATGATGGTGAAGATGATGCACATGACGAATCGTTCAACTACGAGATTACGAAAAAACATATACTATGAAATCGAGGTAGAAGTAAGTGAGGAGAAGAGAATAAGGACCATATTGGCGTGTAGAGATCGGCAAGAGACGATGTGTTGAAGAAGGTGACGGCCAACGCCTCCACAGCCCATGAGAAGCACCGGAATATTCTTCGTCATCGTCCTTCTTCTTCTTCGGTTTCGTCTTCGACTCGATCACAAGCAAGTCAAGCGTTACAGTACGCAGCGTTTTCACCACTGTGGAGTGGAAGAGTGTGTTGTTGTTTTTTCGTTTTTCTGATTTCCCGGTTTAGGAAATAAACCGTTTAAATCTAATTTTACGTTTCGGTTTGATTTTTATTCGTCTCATACCAGGTAACTAGGAATAAAAGTAATGAATGGTTTAATGGTCTAGGAAACTTGTATTTGTTGTGATTATGTTCTCGTCATCAACTTTGGTGTTGCATTGTGGTGTCTTGTGGATATTCCACTATGGGAATTTAATGTGAGATCTTGAATGCTATTTCGTAAAGCAGGCTGAAATGATCAGTTGGGAATAGGCTTTGAAAGAATCACTGATCTTGGATCAATTAATTCTCTGTTCTTAATGCATGTTTTGACAATGATGTATCTATATCTATAAAGTTAGTTTTTTTCTTTTTTGATGAAGACACATCATCAACCACATTATCAATGGAGAAAGTTACAGAGATTGAGAGTAGACTAACTGTAACTGTAACTAACTTCATCACTTTATTGAATGTAAAAATAACTATTACAATCTGTTTATATAGAGCTTCGGTTTATACTTAACCGAGACTTGGTTTATTAAACCATACATTAAACCAAACCATAGTCTATTACCCTCCCTCAAGATGAGAATAGAGATATCAAGCTCATCTTGCCAAGAATTGATTGAAATGAACCTGAGAGTAAAGCTTTGGTGAAGATATCTGCAAGTTGATCATTAGTGTGAACATGTAGAAGTTTGATAAGACCACTCTCCACTCGATCACGCACAATGTGACAATCATTCTCGATGTGTTTCGTGCGTTCATGAAACACTTGATTGTCACCAATGTGGATTGCAGACTGTGAGTCACAATAAAAGGGAACCGGTTGAGTCTGGGGAGCCTTAAGATCTCCAAGAAGTTTAACTAGCCATGACACCTCTTTAGCTCCTTTACTCATGGCTCGATATTCAGATTCAGTAGAAGATGCTGAAGTTACATCATGTTTCTTGGATTTCCATGAAATGAGTGAAGGACCAAGAAACATAGCATAACCTGAAGTTGATCTTCTGAAGTCTCTGTCAAAATTCCAATCAGCATTCGTATATGCTTTAAATATCAAATTGGACTCATATGGATAGCACAAGCCTAAACCAACTGTACATTTCAAATATGCAATGACTTTATAAGCTGCATTGAGATGAGATTGTTTAGGAGCAGATGTAAACTGACATAGCTTGTTGACTGCAAATGAGATATCTGGCCTTGTCAAGGTAAGATACATCAATCTGCCAACTAACCGTCTGTATTTCTCAGGATCAACTACAGGAGGTTCTGTTGAATGTAAAGTCATCTTCAAATTGACTTCGATAGGATTCCATCTTCAAATTGACTTCAAGATGACAAGCCATCTTCAAAGTCATCTTCAGCACTCATTCATATACTACTGTCATACATTTTCTTAGTTTTATTTGGCCTGTAAAGTTTATTGAAAACTTAGTAGTTTAAATTTTAGCCAAATAAAGGACGTCAATGAATTCGTACTATTTATTTTTTTTCCACTCGAATACACTTTAAACATTTTTGTTTTAAGTAAACATAGCAACACCACAAAACCTTTTTCATTTTTCTTTTTGGGAAACACTACAAACGTGATCGTGAAAAAATCCTCAAACATTCTTTGTAAAATGTAAGTGGTTTCAAAACTAACGTAAAAAGTAATAAAATTACACATAAATGCGAAAACTTTACACCAATATGAATTTAATTAAAATAGAAACTGGTTTTGTTCAGTTCAAATGAGATTTTTGCTGGTTTGGTTTTAGAAACCGACAACAAGATAACCAATAACTAGAGATTCGAGATTCAACCGACGATCAAAAAACCCGCAAACATGAAACCGGTATATAACGATTAAGTATGCTTTGACATGGAATAGAAGGCTCTCTCTTCTCTCTAGAGCAAAAACTCACCGACAAGGATATGAATCTGGGTACGGTGTTCGGTGTTTTCATGCCGGCACCGGACCCCTTCTTTCTCTCTCTCTTTTTTCTCTTTTCCGGTTCGAGTTGAATTTTTTGGATCTAGAGACAAATTTCTTTGGAGTTGAGATCTATCAAAGAAAAATCTATTTTCGGGTCTAGTTTTATACGGTTGTAGATCTCCCTCTTTGATGGATCTCTCTGGATTTTCAGTCCAGATCTTCGATTTTGTCACTAGTTTTACAGATCCTAAACTTTCAACTCGGTTTACGGTTTTATTCGGCTACTTCCTTCTCTGCACATGCATAAGTATTTTGGTGTATTTCAATTTCCAATTTCATTAAGCTACATGGTGGTTTTAGGATCTCCCCTCGTCCTAGTTTAGAGTTGGAGTTTGGTAGCGGACTCTCTGGCCGGGAAACGTGTTCGGATTTTCGACTAATAAAGATTTGCTTCTCAACCGCAGCTCAGTGGCTTGACCTTGTTTGGAACAAGCAGTAGAAAGAGCGTTTGAAGGGAAGACAGAAGGAAGATCTGCGTGTTGTCCTGTTGTACCTTACTTCTACCGGGTTTTTGTTGCTAGGCGTGTTATGCTGTTCTCTCCTTAGTCACTGTACTGAGGACTCAAGATGGTTAGTGCTATCTTAGTTTTAGGTTGTATCTCCCTTCCTGTTGGCTTAATTAAGTTGGTTTGTTAGCATCTTTATTCTTATGTTTTGTGTAGATTTTAGGATCTTTCTCTTTCAACTGTTAAACTCCGGCAACTCTTGTTTATTGTCGGCAATGTCTCTGGACTACCGTTTGTGGTTGTCTTGGCATATCTATGTACAAGACTTAATGAATAAAACTAGTATCCTTAGTGTAAAAAAAAAAAAAGTATGCTTTGACATGATGATGATGGACGCCTATGAACTATTTTTACTTTGGTTTAGTTCGGTATGAACTATAATTCTTTATTTAAAAAGGGCAATGTTCTTTATTATAAAAAGACATACTCATTCATGACAAAAAGTTATTTATTAAAAAAAGGAAAATGTGAATTAGTTTCCAAAAATATATTTATTACAAAAAACAAAAAATACTCATCAAGGATAAAACAAAAGTAAAAAAAAAAAAACTCATTCATGATAAAAAAAAGGTTGTTTACTACCTTACTAATATCATCTATTTACTTAGAATGAGATTTGACATGTCGGGTGATTGATTGTAATACTTTGGTGTCAAGTGTGTGTGGAGAAATTTACCATCTACTAATGTTGTTCTATATCGTGTGAGGTCCTACGATTTTTAAAGAAATTCTAACAATTGATAAGAAGATTTTTCAATCTTTTTTAAACGAATATTATGCACTAGGTTTGGTTGAATAACTTTTGGCTTTTTTGGTTTTTATGTCGTTATTTACATTGGTTTGGTTTAAGTTGAGTATTAATTGTATAATTTTAAAACGTTCTAAGTTCAACTAATTTTTTATGAATGTATTTTAACATTTCTGTGTCTAGATTCATGTATTTTTCAGATTTAGATATTTCTCTTTTAGATAATTTTTTTAGATTTAGATATTTCTCTTTTAATTTTTTTGGTTTTTATGTCGTTATTTACATTGGTTTTTTTTAAGTTGGGTATTTGTATAATGTTAAAACCTCATAAGTCCAACTAATTCTTTTAGGAATATATTGTAACATTTATGTGTCTAGATTCGTGTATTTTTTAGATTTAGATATTTCTTTTTTAGATAATATTTTCAGTTTTTTATGGATCAGGTAGTAAGATATTTCTGTAAATGAGGAAATACATATATGTGTATATCTAACTAGATCAGAAGGAAAACACTAGATTTGCAAGATTCTTGACTACCTTACTTATAAATTTTTTTTACTTAGAATGGGATTTGACATGTTAACACTTTTTGTGCTAAGTGTGTGTGAAGAAATTTACCATCTTATAATGTTTTCAATATCGTGTGAGGTCGTACAATTTCTTAAGAAATCCTAAAAATTGATGGGAGGATTTTTCCAATCTTTTAAAAACAAATATTATGCATTAGATTTGATTGAGTAACTTTTGTTTTTTTTGGTTTTTATGTCGTTATTTACATTGATTTGGTTTAAGTTGAGTATTAATTGTATAATGTTAAAACGTTATAAGTTCAAGTAATTTTTTTATGAATGTACTTTAACATTTCTGTGTTTATATTCATGTATTTTTTAGATATTTTTCTTTTGGATAATATTTTCAGTTTTTTATGGAATAGCTAGCAAGATATTTCTTTAAACAAAAAAAAGGGGGGAAATACATATATATGTTTATCTAACTAGATCAGAAGGAACAGACCAGATTTGCAAAAATATCTAACAATATTTTTTTTACTATTTTGTTGATACTAATAATTCTGAAAATAGATCTCAGTTACACACCTAAACGATCATTGTTTTACAACGAAATTAATGCCTTGCGTAGGTTTATTATGTTTTTAATGCTATATATGAACACACCTAAAATTTATTATATATACTAAGACAATCTTTGTTTTGATATATATCTCAAACACTACTTTTTTGTTGTTGTTGTTGGAAACATCTCTAAAAACTACTTCTTTTACAAAAAAAAAGTTTCATCATGCACTACTCTCTTAACATGTTGTTCTTGTTCTTCCTCTCGTGTATTGTGTTGATTTCCAACAACAATGGTGGCTTTGTTGCAGCGAGTAACTATGGTTTAAACTACGGCATCCTCGGAGACAACCTCCCGGCTCCATCCAATGTTATCAAGCTTTACAAGTCCATAGGCATTACAAAAATCCGAATATTTGACCCGAACACGGACATCCTTAATGCTTTACGTGGCAACAAAGATATTGCAGTCACTATAGGCATTAAGGACCAAGACCTGGCTGCTCTTGCAGCCAGCGAAGATGCTGTTAGGGGCTGGTTTGCGGCCAACATTGATCCTTACTTAGCTGATGTCAACATCGCGTTTATTACAGTTGGTAATGAGGTCATTCCCGGTCCAATCGGTCCTCAAGTGCTTTCCGTCATTCAGTCTCTAACCAACCTTGTCAAGTCGAGGAGTCTTCCTATCTCGATAAGCACTGTGGTATCTATGGCTAACCTGGGGCAATCTTACCCACCTTCCGCGGGGATGTTCTCGGATCAGTCGCGTGAACAACTTGTCCCGGTCTTGAAATTTTTGTCTCAATCGAACACACCTATCTTTGTCAACATCTACCCTTATTTCGCTTACATATCCGACCCAAAGAACATCCGTCTTGACTATGCCACCTCCAAGAATGAGGAAATCGTGGTCCAAGATGGACCACTAGGCTATTCAAACTTGTTTGACTCAATCTATGATGCATTCGTGTGGGCAATGGAGAAGGAAGGCGTGCAAAATTTACCGATGGTTGTATCCGAGACCGGATGGCCATCAGCCGGGAACGGGGAGTTCACCACGCCCGATATCGCGGCTACACACAATGGAAACTTTGTGAAGCATGTAGTACGTGGCAAAGGAACGCCTAAGAGGCCAAACACCGGTGTTGTAGGGTATTTATTCGCAACGTTCAATGAAAATCAAAAGCCGGCTGGGGCTGAACAGAATTTTGGGTTGTACGATCCAACTAATATGAAACCCATCTACAAGTTATTTTGAAGCTAAAAGTTTCTTATGACTTTCCTGATATTACACATGTTATAAGCTTTTGGTTTCTAAGAGATGATGATATTTCGTAGTGGAAACTTAGTTTGAGTAGGAGTTGATTTTATAATAAATCTGAGTGTACTATTCAAAAATAATTTACAACATATGGATTTGTCACTAAACCAAAACGTACCTTGTTTTTTTTCATCTATTTAACACAAAGTATGACTTATGTTTTGCATTATGTGCAATTGATGATGCATAAGACTTCGTTTCCAAAAGATATTGTAATAACATTTACTCAAATCAACAACAAACGCTAGATTTTTTTCTTTCATTAGCCAAATTGATATAAGCAAATTTAATACATCAAATTTATACATCAAAAAAAAAAAAAAAAAATTATACATCAAATTTATGTATGATATAGAATTAACATGTATTGCAAATCTCAAAACATAGAGCGTTAGGCTTGTTGTAAGAAAATCATCTAATTTCGGAGGTGTCTATCAGGATTTGAGAATGACGTTTTCTTTCATTATTTTACAAATTTAACTTGGTATAGATCGAATAATAAAAGTGCTAACATGCACTTTGGTTGATTTACTCTAATTAATCAAACAAACATTATTACAATATTATATATATAGCTATCAAAGTTTAATTAATGAAAAGTAACTATTGTGTGTCCAATCGATGCAAAATCTCTCGAGCAAAGAATGTCAAACTTCTTACGCTTGGAACCGAGAAAGTGAAGTCGGTTGTCTCCTTCTTCTCTCCCCGATCTCTCTAGAAACCCTCGACAAACAAATTCAGTTCTTGACCGGCGGTGGTGGTTTTCTTAGCCTCACCGCCGGTCCCTTTAGCTCCTTTTATGCTTTGTTTCCTTTTCTCTTTGTTCGGCTTCGAGGATTTTCCACACGTTTAGAAAATTCGAGATTTGTGAGATTGAGATTGGAAAGAGATAGATCTAATCAGTTGATCTGTTTGATCCCTGATTTCGATTGTTTGATTCTCTTTTCCTTTTTCTTCTCGTTTTCTTATGGTAGCATCGGATCTTTTTGTGATCCGCCGACCATAACTTCTCGATCTCTTCTTTCGTTTGCTTGACCTCCTTTTGGCTAGGACCTTTCATTTACTTGCATGATTGCTATGGTTTGTTTGCTTTGATTTGTCTTAATTAAGGTGTGGAGTTCATCTGGATCTGGGTTCGTTCAAGTTTACATCAAGATTAGGCGTATGGCATATCCTTTAACGAAGCCTGCAAGTCTTCAATTAATAAAGATCCGTTGTTCGGCTTACATCCTCAGTGGCTTTGTTCTGTTCGACAAAGCAGTAAAAAGAGGGTTTGGAGTGGTCTGCGGTCAGAAGATTAGTATGTGGTTCGTTGCGTCCTGCCTCTTCCAGTTCAACCTTTTCAGTTTGGCGAATTGCTCTGATTTCTCCNTCCTAATTCTTTCTTGACTGAATCTTTGTATGCATCCTTGTTATTATGCATTGTTTAGATGTTTAAGGTCCTCTTGTTAGTTTCTTGTTCTGGACTCTGGGGCCGTATGTGTGTGCCGCCGGCTAAAGGCGTGGGTTTGTTTACCCAAGTTTTAAAAAGTTTTTAGTGTTNGTTCTGGACTCCGGGGCCGTCTGTGTGTGCCGCCGGCTAAAGGCGTGGGTTTTTTTACCCAAGTTTTAATAAAGTTTTTAGTGTTAAAAAAAAAAAAAACTTCTTACGCTTGGATGTCCAATAGTTTCTTTTTAAAGATCAAATCCAGCGGTCAATAGTTTATTTCTAAGAGATGATGATATCGATTTAGATTAATTCTCTTAGAAGACAAGAAGCTGACTCTACAAACTCTCTCTCTTAAAATTTGCTCTCTTCCATCTCTACAAACACCGACTGAATCTATCACTGGAACCGGTTGCCGGTGGTTTCCACAACACCGGAGCCGGTTCCCCTTTCTCTTTTTCATGTTCTAGTTAAGTCTACTTTTGGTTTTCCGGCTGTGGTTTGAGTCATTAGAATTCAGATCTGAGGAGAGAAATTGATTTACTTTTCATAAGATATCAAATCCGGATCTCTAGATCTACGGGTCTATCTCTCTATGATTTATTCTCGGTTTAATCGGATCAATTTCTCGGCCTAGATCTTTGTCGGTTCCTGAACCGTTCCTCTTGCATGCAAGAGATTCTAATGGCTCTTTCCACTCTACGGTTATGGGGATGGAATGGATGAACCTACTCATCAATTTTAGGGTGTTTGAGTCTAATCCCGTTCTCTTACCTGATATCTAAATTGCCGGTGAAGATCCGTATCTACTGTTCTGGTTCGGTCAAAGGCGGTGCTCTGCTTTTCCAGGATAAGTTTTCTTCGCTTAATGTCTCTACAAGCAAGGATAGATCGAGTCCTTTACTTCTTCAGGGTGCAGACGGCGTAACAACCTCTTCGCCGGATCGATGGTGCTAGGGCAGTATATTGGCCTTCGCATATTGGTGTCTGCAACCTTGGTCTTTATAGGAAGGTAGCCAAGAAACACTATTGAAGGAAGAAGAAGAAGCCTAGGGGCTTGAATTACGCATCTCCATTGAAGAATTTAGTTATTAGGTTCTAGATAGCGATTAGAATTCATGTATTCCCAGTTTGATTTGTTTTTGGTTTTGTTTTCTATCTCTTGTTTTCTTTGTATTTTCTAATACTCCGGGAATCCTCTGGATTCAGTGGTTTTGTGTACTCTGGGGAAAGGTCATGTTTTCCCTGGCTCTGGCTAAGAATTTAAATAAAGTATAAGTTAGTGTAAAAAAAAAAAAGAGATGATGATATATCGTAGTGGAAACTTCGTTGAGTTTGGAGTTGACTTTGTAATGAAAATCTGATTGATATTTTATCTATAATAGTTGATTAAAATAGTTTAACTATATATTAAAACAATATTCATAATCTGTAGACCAAGACAAATGAGTGATTGATATTTTATACACAAATAGAAAGAAAGAAAGAGAAAAAATACGTCGGAGAACAACAAAGGAGCAGAAGAGAAGACGCATGAGATCATCAAACTGGTAAACATGCACTTTGGTTTACATCAAACATCAAGAACATGCAGACAGAAGACTGCCACAAGCCCCCAGGAATTCACAACATGGGCCACAATCACAAGAGCCACAACCTTCACAACAACTCGTGCAAACGGTAGGATCGCTTATAAAAGATTGAACAAAAGATTAATTAGTCACTTTGATTATTTCCATTAAATTCTCACTTCGGAAAAAAAACAAAAAATCTTATCAAAATCAAACTCAAAATATATAAAATTATATATGTACAAACCAAAAGCATGGGGCACAAGAAGCGTTTTCTTCTTCATTTACATCGGTTGTCATAGTTTGCATTGGTGGAGCTGCGCATGTTACCAACATATAAGATAGATAAACAATAAAATCATTAATATGAAAACTGATTAAGAAGGTTGCCTTCGACTGAAAAATAAGAGCTCATGATGAGTTGATTTAGATCCTTGGATTTGGAAGAAAGCTAGCACAATTATTTTGTAATTTATAATGGTGTTTAGCTGGATAGTCATTTACCATTTCCATATATGTTTTTTTTTTGTCAACTTTCTAAAATCAATATGTAAAAAGTTTTTAAAAAACTTATGAAAACATTGGATGGTGGAAGAAGAAGTCACGATGCTTTTGGGAATATTGTTGATTTCATTATAAAAACTCCAACTTCTGAAACTGTCCTATAAAAAATGAATTTTGAATTCCTGTTTGTTTCATTTTATATATGGAACACATTTTGAAACTTTCCATTTGTGAATCTAATATGCCAATTTGATTACATGATTAAACTCTACAACAAGTTTTGGAAGTTTCAACATGATTATATCATTGCTTTATATAAGTACAATAATCATAATCTCTAGACGAAGAGAAATTAGTGATTTATATTTGACACACATAAAAAGAATGAAAACAAAAATACGCCGGAAACAACAAATGAGAGAGCAGAAGAAAAGACGCATGAGATCATCAAAGTGGTAATTAATATGCACTTTGGTTTACTCCAACTCATCAACAAGGACCGGCTGTCATCATATGCAGAAGATTGGCACCTCACTACATCCGTCACATTCACAAGAATCACATTCACAACCTTCAGAATTCGTGCAATTAGGAGGCTCGCTTATGAAGGTTGAGCAAAAGATTAGTAATGACTTTGATTGATTCCATTAAATTCACACCTCGAATATTTCTTTTTCTGATAAAAAATTAAACTCCAAAATATATAAAATGATTTATGCACAAACCTGCAGTTTGGACAACATGGGGCATAATAAGTATTTTCTTCTTTCTCTGCTTCATTTACCTCGGTGTTCATGGTTTGCATCGGTGGAGCTGCGCATATTAATTACCAAAGTATGAGATAGATTAAACAAGAAATTAATCATGTGAAATTTGATTCAGAAGTACCTTGGATTGGGGAAGAGTTCATGATGAGTGGTTGGATCTTTGGATTTGGGAAGAATTAATGCTATATATTGTAATTTATAATGGGTGTATGTGCATCACATATGGTTAGCTGGATCCCCCATTTACAATTCTATATATGTTGTCAACTCTCTATAATCAATATTTTAAAAGTTGAAAAAATCGGATAGAGGACGAACAAGTCATGATTCTTTTGGGAATGTTGTTGATTTTCATTATAAAACTAACTTCTGAAACTTTCCTAAAAAGTATATTTTGAAACCGTATTTGTTTCATTTTATATATGGAACAAATTTTGAAACTCTCGATTTTTAAAATGTAATGTGCCAATGTGATCACATGATTAAACTCCACAAGTTTTGGAAGTTCCATCATCAATTACGCGGTAAATTGAAAAGTTTATTTAAAATATATAGAAAGCTGGTTTAATTTGGGTTCAGATGTGTTTTCTTATTGGCTCGGTTCAATTTTTAAAATTACAAACCAACACCTGAAGATCCGAGATTCGACCCGTAAAATTATCCAATGACCCGGTCTCGTTCTTGGGGTTAATTATGTACAGTTCACTGATTTGCTTTCTTCTTCCTCAGATCTCACTCCATTCCGTTCAAATCGGAGAAGATTCAAATGTGAAAATCTCCCTTTCGATTTCATACATTTTCACGTACCGTAGACTCAGATCAAGAAGAATGGACACTTTCACGGCGGAGGATCTTTCGACGATCGGCGGAATAGCGACGGTTTCGCTTCTCCACTCGTTTATTCCGACGCACTGGTTGCCTTTCTCCATCGTTGGCCGCGCTCAGAAATGGACGCTTTCCAGAACTCTCTTCGTCAGTATGTTTTTTTTTTACATCTTTGAATTTTTATGATAATTCTCCTATAATCGATTGCATTGTTTGATTTAAGCTATGGATTGTCTAGGAATAAAAGTAAAATGAATGCTTCAATGATCTTTAGGAAACTTTGTATTTGCTTGTGATAATGTTCTCCTCATCAACTTTGGTGGTGTCTTATGGAATTCTTGAATGCTATTTTCGTAAAGTAGAGCGAAATGATCACTTGGTAAATAGGCTTTGAAAGAATCACTCATCTTGGATCAGTTCTCTGTTCTGAATTTAGAGGTTGATGATGATGGCATGCAAGTGTATATATACATAGTATATGACACAACCTCAAGCAAATTTCCATTCTTTTGGTTTTATCAAGAAAAAAGAATATCTAATCGTCCCTAGGTGAGTGAGATGTCACTTGTTATGTTGAAATTTATCGCTTTCCATGGTTACTTTACAAGGGCTCAAAAAACTGGAATGGAATATTCAAACCGTGAGTTAAGTTAGGGTGACCAATTATAGAATTTTCAGTGTCTAAAGACAGCCATCTTACGAGTTAAAACAGCTAATTGCATAGTTCAATGTTTTTGTTTCGGTTAGGTTCAGTGTTGTTGCACATTCTTTTCTGATTTTTTATTGTGTCACTAAATTTCAGCTGCATTTGGAGCAGTCCTGCATGTGATATCCACTTCCCTTCTTGGTATCACAGCGATCACAATGGCAAATACCATTGCTGGTGAAGAGACTGTTCATAAACTTGCTTCTCTTTTGCTTGTAATTCTTGGTGGAAGCTATGTCTTGCTGTTTTTAGCTGGTAAAGGGGGTCACTCTCATTCTCATAACCAACCCATGGAGAAAATGGCTGTTGCTGGCCTTGTACTTGTTCCTGCATTATCTCCTTGCGCAACAACTCTCCCGGTTTTCCTCGCTGTTGGAAATTCAAAGCCGATGATGGTTCTCGCCATCATAGTTCTGCTAATCAGGTGAGACAAATACTAATGTTTTGTCTCATGTTTTATTCTCCAGCAAACATCTCTTCATATAGTCCATCTTAGGGGAACTTGATATCGTTTTATTAGGGAAAGAACATATGTCTGAAATGATTGGTCTTTTTTGGGCAGCACCATATTGGTCATGACATCGCTAGTGGCTCTATCGTTCTATGGTGCAAGTCAGCTTAAGTTTCACTGGGTGGAGCGATACGACAAGCTACTCGTTGGTTCGGTCCTGTGTCTGGTAGGTATCTTAACCCTTCTCTTCCATGATCACGACCATGGTGGTCATGAAGAAGCACATCACCTCCACAGGAAAATCATAACTCTCTAATGACCGTTTATCGAGTCTCTGTTTTCGTTGTCATGTTTGGTTGTTTGTTATAGAGCGCCTTAAGGTCTATTAATCTTTCTGATTTCCGTTGTATGTCTATAACTAGTTGTAACACTCTCTTTTGCACGTGAAGAAAACATATGGCAGCATTAATAGAAAAACTCTTTGCAGGCTTATTGTAGATATTATATGACTTTGTAGTTGTTCCGTTGAAACTAACCATTACTTGTGTATGTGATTCTTATAAGGAATATGTCAAATCCATATGTGACATGCTACATCATAAATGACTTAATTACATTGAATATCTAAAAACGACATTTATTTTGAAAAAGAAAACAATCCTAAAACGACACTTAATTTGAGATTGAATTGAGTATTACTTAGACAAACAACTTACTAGTTGCATTTTGTCAATGAAATTAAAATATTGATGTTCTATGAAAATAGTATGCATAATGAGTATTTGAAGAGAGAAAACTGGTGACAACTAATCAGGAGGAATCAACGGTTTTAATGAAGTTATCAAAAGGAGTAGAAGCGGGTGGATTGAAGAAAGGAGGGTGGTTCTGATACTCTGTTACACACATATTCGAAGCTGCTGGTGTACCTAATGCCATCATCTCCCAAGAGTTGCTCTGATCCAAAAATGGATTACCACCACCAGTACAAGGCAAAGCAATCTCCTTGGTTTGGTTGCTGAATTTGTTGCTTTTTGCAGACATGAAAGACATCTTCTCTTGCTTCCCCATGAGAAGAGCCTCGCAATGTCCTGCCATCTCCGTGTATGTCATGTCTGGTGGATCAGATACTGAGTATCTTCCTAATTGTGCTGTTGTCTGAGACACCTGCAAACGCATTTTCATGTCGTGTTAATCTCTCATACATCTTATTTACTTAGCTGTCTTTTGTTCGTTTGCATTTTCATTTGTTTCGGAGAAGAGAACTCACTGCACTTAGAAGTTCATCGATGCTCAAGAGAAACGCGGTTTTGGCATTAGGTTGTGTGTCACCAAGCTGATCTTCTGGAGGACTCGGCGCTGCATCGTTCTCCATTATAAGTAATGGAGTTTCAGCCTGCAGAAAAACCGAAAGTTAAAAGGAAAAGATAGTGATTTCAGAAACCGAACATTAAAAGTGGATACATTACAGTTACATACACCATCTCGAGGTTTGTTGCTTTTCTCTTCAGAACGGTAAACTTGAGCTGGAGATTCTGTCAACTGTGTTCCAACTGGACAACCGTCGATTGGTATAAAATCCGAAACTAGCTGCTCCTTTATAGACGATGAATCTTGCTGCAAGTTAAACCATCAACACGTTTAAGTAAGAAACTCATTTACAGTCCCACATAATTAAAGAGAAAATTATGAACATTTTGCAACGTACATCTGATAGTTTTCCCAAAAACTTCATTATCATGGTAGCGTATAAGTCTCGAGGTTGATTATGTGTAGTTTCTTCTATAGCAACAAATGATTTCAAAGCGTCATCATCATCTTCTTTTGATCCATAATCCTTTTGTGGTTTCTCTTCTTGTCCATAGAAAACTGCATCTAGCTTGCTATCTTCCACCAACTGAAGAAACGGGTCTATCTGATAAGCAAGAAAATGTTTTATCAAAGCCGTATATATAATACAACAGAGGTAGAGCAAGAACATAGTAAAATATTTGAATACCATTTTGTCCTGTAACGCGGTTTTCGCGCTTTTAACCAGAGGAGGGATATTGAAGGCTCTTGCTGAGAAAATAATCATGGATGTTGCCAGAGTATAGAGGGATCTACGGCGTGATGGCTGCAATGGTCCTATAAAAACAATATGATATTGATAAGATACATAACCATGCTTGCAAACATATACACTAATCTGGATCGAGAGATAGTTTTACTTGCTGAAACATCAAAACATCTCCATGAGGCAAGTACATAGGAACTCTTAATCTTAATAAAGTCAAAATATCAACATATTCTTTCTTATTAATGCAAGAAAGAAGTAGAAGCAATCACACTAATATCAGCTCGAAAAGATGATTAAGCCATGGTGTACAAATTTATCTGTAGGGACTATACCTCCAAGAGAGAGATTCCTCAAAGAAAACGCTAGCTGGAAGCTGCAGACCAAGACTTCATTGCTGGAGTTCTACATATATTTATAAAATACTTGTAAATGAAACAAGGTAACAAGAACTAATACAGTGTAATTACATACTATAGTATAGCTTTTACTAGTGTACCTTAGTCCGCCCAAATAGAAGTACTAAGCTAAATGTATTAGCAATGGCTTCATAATTTTGTGGCATGTTGTGAGGAGACAAAGACTGCACCCAAATCGACGAAAGCAAAAGGCAAATCTGGTGGCTGCTTAATCTTAGAGGTATCACCTGAAATTTTCAATGTACAAGTACAAGACATTAACACCATATGTAACAAATGATAAAATCTCATGAATCTATGGTTCATTAGTTATAACATACTGGTTTCTCTGATGAACTTTCCGACAAACTCTGATCAGAAACCGTCGATGAGGGGTTCCTTTTCACACTCTGAGTTCGGCTGTAACTTGACTTTAACCGGCTCAATACTGAACTAGTATTGTTCTTTGGCTCCTCATCATCAAAACTATCACCTATTGGGAATTTTGACTTTGATCTGCTAAGTGTTGAAACTCTCTCTATCTTTGCAGTATCATCCACAGCAATATCTGAATCCACCTTCAGTTTTTTAAACAGTGCAGCTGAAGAAGAAAATACAGACACGGTTCTTGACAATGTCCTCTGCATATCAGCAGGCCTTGTTGACTTTGGAAGTGAGTTTGGAAATACAGAAGATGGAACAAGAACAACAGAAAATATACGGTGTGCCCCCATCCTCGATTCATGGTCAGCACAGACCATAGCTTGAAGCAGTTGATGGAATAGTGCATCCGGAAAAGCCTGTGGAAAATATTGCATGTTATCTTCTTATTCCCTGGCAATTTCTGATATATAAGCTTTAAGTATCTTGCCTTGTTTTCATATGATAAATTTGGTATAGCTGCAATAATTTGAGCTGTGCGGAAAACAGCTGCGATTAGAGTTCTTGCCATGACTGTTATATTTGACATGCTTTCCAACATGACAGCCATTATGTCAAGGATAGGACCTGCATCTCCTACCTACATTTCAAAAGACAATAGTGATTTATTCATTTCACAATTTATACAAACTAAAACTGTATAGCTTTTTCGAGCTTCTTGGAGATAAAGAAGGGGTTACCTTTTGGGATAATTGCACAAGGCATTGTTCCACTGCAGCTTCAAACTTCAGATTATACTGAATCATCTCATTCCCAAGATTTGAATCATCTAAAGAACAATGAATACTCTTCCTCAGATGCCTAATCATATCACTTAATGCACCAATTATTGCCACAGATGGCAGAACTTTAGTCTGTTGGGCAAGTGCAGTAGCAACATAAACTATATCTAGTTGCATTCTAGGCTTCTTCAGAACATTTTTGTGATCAAGATGCTTAATCAGGATAGACAACAAGAAATGCGTGTTTTGACCTGCCGTCAAATTACTCACAATTAGTAGTCAGTAAACAAGCCAATGCCTATAAACCAAACAGAGACAATACAAACCAGATCGTTCTATCAGCAACTGAACGTCCTGCAAAACATATAAAGCAAGACCGTTGTCCGTTGACCAAACCTCATTGAAATCAAAGTAGCGGAAGAGTGACTCGAGGACACGTCGAACAGTTGTTGCTTCTTTTGCTAACTTTGCCAGATTATGTAGACAGACCCTTGACCAAAACTTGGGGTTTTTAGCATCCTCCCTGCACTCTCTCTAATCAGAAAAAACAGAACTTCCATATATATAATCTATAAAGAAAACAAGCACGCCAAACTAAAGCTTGAGTAGAAGGATTTACACAGATACAATTGCCTTGCCTCTCTCATCCACAATCTTTGTCCAAGAAGCAATCCTTGTTTCAGCTTCTTCGGGTGACAGTTCCTGATTTACTGCAGCAGTGGAAGATTGACCTCCATAATTTTCTAAGACAACAGAGACAACCTGAAAACAAGAGAAACAAAGAAACGGAAGACAAATAATTCAACATGTTAAACATTCATGATACAGATTACAACTTCGTTTACATGCTTCCAGATAAACTTACATTGTCAAATTCCACTGAGATATGTGAAAATTCTCCCATGAACCAAACCTGGGAAAATTCCAGTGATTGTATCAATACCATCCTTGCAACTCTCAGTCATAAGACATGTCATATCCAGTGCTATCGATAAGAGTTAAAATGAGATTATGAGTACCAGGGATGAGAGAGCTTGGAGTCCAGCAGCACACAAGTTTGTTGTCCTATCTTCTTCTCCCAACTCGTGAGCTAACGGACAGATTTTCGGGATCAAACTATCTAAGTTAAACATGTAAGTACCCTCTGTCTGGAAAAATTAGTAGCAAACATTATCAGAAGATCCAAAAATATGATTTCACAGGATTATCAGGATAAGTGAAAGTGACAAGAGTACTGCACCTGACTGGTAACAAAATCATAGAGGGCTTCACAACCTAAAATGCGCATCTCATCGTACCTAGTTTGATCTAGGAGAATATGAATGAGGCCAAGGTAGCTACTAGCAAACAACGACCTGTAAAAGACATGATTCATTAGGAAAGCCAGAATTTACTTGAAAGCAATATAACGTTGAATAGTAAAAACAGAACATACATCTGTTCATTACAGGCAATCAAAAGCTTCTTGTAGATGCACATTACAATCTTTACATAATGAAACTGCTCCAATCTCAACTCCTTGTAACACCTTTGTTCAAGAGTGGTTGTAATCTAGAAAACAGTACATAGAAAATCATTACTCTAGTAAATAAATCCCATTGTCATACAATGTTAAAAAAAGATCAAACTTGTTCGGGATTCACCTTAGGGATACGAAGAGGGTTTTTCGCAGCGTATTCACACAGTTTTCCTATTTTGCGGTCATTGGGTTGCTCATCCTACAGAGGATGAATCAAACATTAATGTCACATCTTAAGTGACAAAATTCACACAGTGAATATGCAGAACAGTTAGTTCTTTTGTGTATAAAAATCGAACAGTCGGT
The DNA here is from genome assembly GCA_900406295.1 of Aurinia saxatilis. NCBI lineage: Eukaryota > Viridiplantae > Streptophyta > Magnoliopsida > Brassicales > Brassicaceae > Aurinia > Aurinia saxatilis. The sequence continues at coordinate 18,326 of OVAP01000257.1, read as the reverse complement.
GATATCTAGAAAATTTTGGACCGTGTCCCGTTCACCTACACATGTCCGGTACCAGAGCATGTAATATGGTCACACTGGATCATGTGACTTCTAGGCTCCAGTCGAGCTAGTGGCTCTTGGTAACAATTACACTAATCTCATCATATTATAAGAAGCGACACCATTTCGACTAACCAAACAGAACCAAACACGAACTCGTGTTCTGTCACGAGAAAAACATGAAATGCGACAAGATAGATTGAAAGACATATATTAACCTGAGATCGAGGGAAGATATCAGCGAGAAGATGCTTATATCTCTTAACAGGATGTCTCGATCTAGCACGTAAAGCCGGACAAAAGCAACACAAGCTTTCACAAACAGGGAAAACTGTTCTGGAAACAACCCCCATGTCTCTCATCAACGATGATTTTGAAGAAACGAACAAAGATTTACACACATGGAGGATCGATATTAAATCAGACAGAAGACAAGAAGAGAAATCGAGATAACGAAGGATCGAAACACAGATCCATTGAAACAGGAAAAAATCGAGAGACGCTAAAGAGAAACAGAGAAAGGAAGGTGAAGATGAAAGAGATGAGATTATTTCGGAACTTTCGATTTTTGAAAACTAAACAATTTTTGAAAGTTTTTTTTGCTTTTTCTATTTGTGGCCATATTAATTGATTTGGTGAATATTTTCAAAACTATATGATATAATCCAATTAAAATAATAAAATTTAGTTGGAACGTTTTTGTTAGTGAGACGCCTGAACTTGTCATGTTTGTTTTTTTCTGAACGTACCAAAGATCAATGTATGTTGAATAATGGAAGAGGGAACGTGAATAAAGGAATACAATCTCATCCTCTCATTATTTCTCAAACCGATTTTAAAAAGGTTTCTTCATCCGCAAGAAACAATACTTCTAACGCCTAGAAACTAGCTAGAGTGGAACAAACTTTCAAGGCCGCATGCTTGTGGGCATAGTGTCAACGTCCAATGTTTGATGTATACAATGGTAAAAGGATGTGCAATATTTATCTTTCTTTCCATTATGATGCAATCTATCTACGCATTGTGAAATGGGTGTCATTAAGATGAAAACATATCGTATTATATATACTGTATATATAAATCGACGAAAGTCACCAGATTGTGATATATATGTCATCTTTAAATTAGATAGTAACATGCGTAACTACATTTTCTGTTTTTCATTGTTAAGTTTTGTTTCAAACGTATTGAGTAAAATGTTGTTTTCTATCTTCAAAAACCTGGCTTTTCTTTCTTGTTTTTTTTGTAAAAAGTTTGATGGAAATATTTAAATTTAAATTATAGAATTGTAAAACTGACAAGAAAAGAATAAGTTTTGTAAGAAAAAAATAAAATATGATATTTTCCAATTAAAAAAATCTTTTAAATAAAATTCCATTTTTTAAAAATTGTATTCATTTATAATTACCTTTTTGACAATTAAATGAAATTTTTTTTAAGAAATTAAAGTTAGAAATCAATTGTAGATGTAAATAACCAAATTGGAAGGGGATATTTTCTGTAAATTGAAAGTTTAAATACTAATAATATATATTTTTTAACCGTAAAAATTGGAAGATTCTGTAAATTGAAAGTTTAAAACTTTGCCTAATCATTTTGTATGTAATGAATTCATATGAGACTGACCATGACTTGTAGGCTTGTAGCTTAGTTGTTTATACTAATATTGCTATTGTATCACCGTCCGGAATTTGGATTCTTGTTTAGTATTTTATTGTGTTCCATGATTTATGATTGGTCATATGTATCCTTTTCTTTGGTCAAATATATGTATATTCAAATGGCTAGACTATTTTGATGTAAGATTTTTTTTTATTTACGTGTAAAGTTTTAAACTTACTGAGTCTGTAATTAAAATAAGAGTAAACTACATGTTAAGAAAATAATGCTTTTTATTTGGGAAAAATTACATAGAAAACTTTCAAGGTGACAACCATTTACATTTTAAACCTTGTGATTGTGAGTGGTATATTTCAATCATCGAAGATGACACAACTCACACTTTAAACCTTCAAATTAAAAAAAGTTGTTATACGCCATCAATTCTGTTGACAAAATACTTGACTCCATTAACAAAATTTTATATATATTATTTAAATGAGACACATGTCATTTTTATTTCTAAAATAAAACTTTATTGCTGATTTCTCTAATAAATAATTAGCCAATATATATATATATATATATATATATATATATCACATGTTATATTGTAAAAACAATTATATATTTTTGTAATTAAATTTGAACTATGATTCTTTTTATCAATATAACACCTAAAAATGGCATAATTTTAATTTTGTAGTTAACCGTCTGAATCTAGTAAGGGTTGACTGCTAAGAACCTCCACTACTATATCGACTAAAATTATAACACTATGTACTATTTTGTTCTTTGTCTTACAACAACATGAACTTTCCGACTTTATCACATTGTACCATGTATTACATTTAGTTTCTCCAGATAGTCATTCAAAATTGAATCGAATAATAATTTATTAGCATGCTTTTCTGTTTTTTTTAAAGAAATTCTAATCATTATTTTTGAACACGAGCACCACTGCCAATTGAAGACTTTTATATTATTGAAGTTACTACAATGTTGTACCAAATTTAACTATCAAACTCATTATCTGTCATGTTATTTGTGATTTATTTCTTGATCAGCATCATTAATATTTGTTCGTTTGTGAAAATTTGTGATGTTTATTTTTTTAATGTCAATTGTTTCATGTTTAGGTAAGCATATATTATGGAAGAATAATCTTCGCAAAGTGATTTTCTTAAATTATCACTGATAATTTTAAAATTTAAAATTATAAACTTTAAGTTTAAAAGTTTGTAATTTTATATTTTTGAATTGTTTAGTAACAATTTCTTCATTTTCGGTATATGATCTTTTTTTTTTTGAGCAACCAAACTACTTATATTGAGATTTGAAGTTCTTACGCTATTACAATGGAAGCAAGAAGAAGGTTTAACAACGTATACCTATTTTTTATACCATTAATCACATATACCCAACTCCCTTCCTTCCACCATAAAAAAAACTGTAAAAAGTCTACCATGCCCTTACTTCTCACATTCATCATCTCGTTCTATCAGATATCAGATTTCTCCTTCTTCGAATCCCTCTTCTCTCTCTCCGGCAAATCTCTCCCGCGGATCGGTCTCTCCATACATTCGAGCTTCATGGCCTCTTCAAGATCTTCAATCGGGGAATCAATCACCCTTCTCCTATTTACAACCAACTTCATCTCACGTCTCTTCACAAGCGCATCGGCTCGTTGCAACTTCTTAAGATCATTGATTGCTTGGCGTGATTAATTTCTTGTTCTGTATAGTTTGTCTTGATACTAGCTTATTGATGTTGGGCTATTTAGAAAATATTATGATGAATGGTTTTAGGTATAATGATTTGATAATGGTTATATTCCTCATTAGCTTCGATGTGGTCTGCTCTATGCGCACATTGCGAAATCTTATGGTTATGAATTTATTATAGTCTTGCTTTATGAGCTGTGATGAGAAAGCTAACACGTAAGAAGAGGAATCCTTTGTGAGGTATTTCTTCAATGAAATATATTTGTTATGATTGGCTTCTGAGCTTAAGTGTCTTAGTTGTTAATCTCAATATTGGTGATCATGTTTTAAAGTTATCTTTTTGTAGCAAATTTTATCTGTGTTTAGAGTTTTTTTTTGTTTTGGTTTTCTGTGAACGAGATATGTGTACAGACAAAAAGCTGTTGTTGTCGTCGATCTGGTTATCTCCTTCTATCTCTTTCTCCCCAATTTTATTTCATTTACTCTGTTTCTTCTCAAAAATTTTATATATGGAGTAATTCAGTGTTAAATATGGACTTCGAATCATTTATTATCAGTGTTAAGCTCTGTGATTATGTTTAGTATAGCATTGTATGTTTAAAATTGGGAATTGGAATTATATGGTTTTGAATCTGAAACGTAGTACCATGCGTGATAGCTTTTAGACTTAGAGAGATATTCTTTGGAACTATATGTTTAAAATTTGCTTTTTGACTTAGAGAGGTGTTCTTTGTCTTGTTGTTGGTTTTGGAAACTTTGAATTGTCTCTAAAAGTATGTATTTTCAGGTTGAAGATCATATTGGACTTCTTGAGCAAATAATTTTGATCATGGTTGTCATCCTCTTGCAATTACGGCAGTTGAAGATCATATTGGACTTATATACTTTCATTGTGTAATGTGTAGGACAGTCCTTTAGAACTTGCTCAAGCATAGCAGACACGGGATAAGCTTAAGTTAATAAGCCCATGACTCGTTGAAGATGGAGCTAATCACATCGAGATCATTAAGACCACGGGTGATAAGATTTTATCCATAAGAAAACTTTTAGTCTCAGAAAAGAGGTTCTTGAAGCAGAGAAAGAGATGACTTGTTGTGAGACAGTAGAGTTTGGAGCAAGTTGTTTGGAAGTGGCTGAAGAAATGCGAGAGTCTCAGAAGAGAATGCAAAAGACGTCAGAGAATCTAGGAAAAGGAGTGAAAGTGTTGAAGCAAAGAGAGTTTTTATTTATAAAGAGAAAGAGAAACTTAGCTTTGTATAGAGTTCCACGTAAGTGTTGGAAGGTAATGATCACTAGTTACATTGAATTAAGGATTACTTAATTAACTCCTTAATTCCAACATTTATTATCACTGCATCATCGGATACTATGTACAATTGTATATTCATTGTGAAAAGTTATATTAATGGATTAACTAGATAGTAAAGCTTGTGGTTCTGAGCTTGTCCCAATATCACTCCCGACTTAGATGAGCCAAAAACAGTTTTTGAATGACTTACAATTATTGTATGAAAGGCTTATAATTACTTTATATCATGACATTATAAAACTAACAAATATAAATAGAAAAGACTTATAAATTACTTTGATAATACTTATAATTCTAACTAGCTTATAATTTCTTAAAAAATTTCTTATAATTTCTTCAGAATTCCCCTATAATTTCTTTAGAATTTGTAAGTAGTCTTATAATTTCTTTAGAATTTCCCTATAGTTTATAAACTTCATTAGAATTCCCCTAAAGATTTAGAATTTCCTTATAATTTCTTTAGAATTTGTAAATAGCCTTATAATTTCCTTAGAATTTTCCTATAATTTCTCTATAATTTCTTTATAATTTTTTAAAAAAATAACTTTATATTTTCTTTAGAATTACCTTATAATTTATATAATTTATACAAATGTGTCATATCTCCGAGTTTATTACCGGCTTTCTTGTTTATGTTCATGTCCATACCAACATTTCAATACCATTGGCGTAAATTAAAGGACTAACATGAAAAAAGTTTGGACATTTTGTATGTTTCTCTATCCGTAACACACAAAGAAAGTGAATTTATGGATATCAATTCTTAATGAAATTGTCCTTTTTAAACTAGTTCTTGTGCTGAATGTCAATTAGCCTTGTTAATGAAACATTATCTAAAAGCTTCATGTGGATCTGTCCTCGTGTTTCCCGTAAAGCATTGGCAACAAAAAAAAAACATTTGATTCTTGTGACTACTATACATTGTTAATTGACTACTGTCTAGTGAATATACAATTTGATCAAACCATAGTATATACACAAAACGACTAAAAGTGAAACTAAAGGCAAGTAGATTCATCATGCTTTCGTTGCAGGCACCAAATAAAAGAAACACACACGTTCAAGCCTTTTGATAGACGATTTTTGTTAAATAGTAACAACAAGAACATTCACAACATCACAAGATCTAGGGACTGTAAGCACACCCCTAGGAAGCTCAACTTCCCCCCCAATTTTTCACCACATTCACGCCTTTCAAGCGCAATCTCCGCACACAAAATCGTCTTCTTAGCTTCTCCACAAGACTGATTTTCCCACAATCTCCGCACACTTCCTCATGAAGCTAACTAAAGCTAGCAGAGAATACACCAACAGAAAATGGCATGGGTAAATATTACATTCCCCTAATAAAAACACATTACAATGGACAGAGTTTCCCATTTAGTATCGTGTTCCTTATGGACAAGAGAAAACCAAACCATTTTCAGAGATTGCAGAAACAAAGTCTAAAATCATGTCCAACACAATCCAGACAAGAAACAACCTTTAATTTTCTACTTTCTAAGAGACTTACTTCATGAGAATGTCGTAATACTCGACATCAAGAGCATTAAGCATTCTGTCAACATCCTTTATCGCCATTACCGCTCGGTGCACAACTATCCAATTAGCAGACTGCAATTTCAACCATCGAAAGCAACCATTTATCAAAAATCACATCATCTTTTACTAAAACCACAAGAGAGATTAATGTAGCAGGAGGAAACAGAGACCTTGCAACATTCATAGCGTGTTTTAGGAGGCAGACCTTCAAGAGCCGTTTTCAGAGTTTCTACATGTTTGTATCTGCACAAAACCAAGTAAAACTATCAAAAGGCCATCGAGAAAAACCAAAGTTGTCAATGTGAGGAGTTATTTGGATTTCAAATGCTAATATGGGTCACCGGAAAGTGCAGAAGCTCCTTCCTCGACATGACTTCATCATCGCGGTGGATGTGCGGTTATGGCTCGAAGTGACCAACTAAATTTATCTTACTTAGACACTTAGTGCAAAAAGTTAAAACGAAAATCTCAATTGGCATGGAACTCGAGGTGAACCTTTAATATGATCGGCAAGGAAACAAAAGGCAAGTAATTTAGGACATGATAAAAAAAGTCAAAGTCAGCAAAGAAACTTGTGATGAACACAATACAAACAACAAGAATTTGGAACTATTGAAATGCAAATCTGGAAGTCCTTCTTTTATTGAAGCAATTTCTTGCTTATAAGATGTACTTGAACGTGACAAAAAAAAAAAAGATGTACTTGAACTATCTGCAACATGAGTTATTTCAAACAACAAATTGCAGGAAACTCTAAAATTCATTCTTCTACATGTGTACTTCTAACTCAGTTTATAAGTGTGGACTCAGACTCACTTATAACTGTCTCGAAAAATGCTCACAACAGAAAGGGTCCAAACCATGGCTCACAAAGCTAAATACCAATTCGCAGCCTAACAAAGCAACTATAAAATTTGTCCATACCGGCTGTTGCAGAAACTAGTTGTGTCCCTTTTTCTTGGTGTTCACAGAAATGCCCGATCAATCTTTGTAAAATGCAAATACAAAATCCGATGTGTGAAGACGTCTTTGTTTTAGGAGGGGTTCTTATTCTCTTTTGCATTAAAAATAAATCAAAATTTTTATTTCAGAAATTAAAAGCAAGGGAGAATCTCTTATTTAGGAGTTGTTGGGAGGGGGTTAGAACCTCAAACTTATTTTAGTAGTAAATTTAATAATTAAAAATAGATAGTAACACCTCACCATTAGACATGCTCTAAAGTTTCTACCACATGAGATTCAATGCAAAAGTCTCATTAAACTTATGAGACTTATTTAATATTTTATTATTTTATCTTTTTTTTATTATATTTGGTGGTGAGACTCATTTGAGTCTCACAATTGAAAATGCTCTAATTGCGTTAAATTTTTGGGACAGGTTCTTGATATCGGCCATTACTCCATAGATTTCCGACAATGTCATATTTGAATTAATTGTTCTGATGAGTCCTTGCATGTTTGAGAGTATGCAGAGTTCCAACCAGTCTTTAGCTAGAGCTGCTCGCATTGCTTCCAGGATGGTCAATGCTTCATCCATGAGTGGAGATTGGATTGAGTGCTTTGCTGCTGATCCGTGTTCGTTCACATTGTGCTTCTCATTCTGAAATGTCCATCCTAAACCCACTCTTCTCTGTTCAGGAATCCAAGCCGCATCGGTGTGACAGATGATAGTGTTCTCCGAGTAATGTGGTCTCTCAACGGGTACCGGCAGTTTGTTGTTTATGGCATTTTGTCTTGGGCTTGTTGCCATTCTCGAGCTTCTCCTATGGCCTTATTGACTACCTCAATTGTTGCCAGTTCCCTCTGTTCGAAGATCATTAGGTTTCTTGCTTTCCATAAGCTCCACCCTACCTAAGGGAGTAATGGTCCTCTTCCCACACATGTTGGTGGTAGACAGTTTTTAGCTTTTTGTCACTATGAGTGCCCCTTCTAAATCTTGAATGCTTCCAGGATCAAATACACCATTGAAGGGAACTTGACTACATACCTTCCTAGCAAAAGAACAATGTAAGAATATGTGTGAAGACGTCTCTGTTTCCCCGCATCGTACACAACTGGAGTGCTCGTATAGACCTCGTTTCATCAGGTTTTCTCCTATAACTAGGGCCCCTTGAATCGCCTTCTAGAGAAACAAGTGGATCTTGGGTGAAATCTGCAATTTTCACACATCTCTGTCCCATTCAAACTCTCCGACTATGCTTCGGTGTTGTGGCAGATCCTCACTAGTGGCGGCTCTGTGATAGCCAGTTTTTGCCGTGTAATTTCCATCTTTTGTAGCTAGCTAGATATGTGTGTCTTCTGCCCCCGTTGTGCTAGGTCTTAGGCATAAGATGTCCGGAGTCTGCAACGAAAATAGTTTTTGTACTTTGTCTGCTTTCCAAGCTGAGTCTTCATCTCCTAAGAGATCACGCCACCAAGAGATCTTTAGACTGTTATGTAGGCGGACCAAACAAGGGCTTTTGTGCCTGGTTTAGTATCCACACTTCGTCCCATATCCTAATAGTCTTTCCATCACCAATTGCTTTCCCCATATTGCGTATTAAGAGGTCTCTGCCTGCCATTATGCTTCTCCAACCATGTGAGCATGTAATTGTTGCTTGATACTTTTAAAAGGTGTAGTCCTTTGCATATTTTCCTAGGAGTACCCTCACTACTAGTGAGGTAGGATTCTTTAGGATTCTCCACCCTAGTTTTGCAAGTAGTGCCGTATTGAAATATATGTCACGTAAGCCAAGACCGCCTCCTTTTTTCGATCTAGCAAGCTTTTTTCAAGCTATCCAACACATTTTTTTGCACTTCGGGTTTGTATCCCACCAAAACCGTGTGAGCACAGATTGGATTCGTTTACAAAGGCTCTTCGGTAATATGAAGCAAGTTATGGCGTATGTGGGAATCGAAGATAGTACCGACTTAAGCATGGTAAGTTTTCCGGCACTTGATAATCTCCGTGTTGACCAACTTATTGCTTTTTGGCATATCCTATCCACGATCAACATGAATAGATCTTTTTTCCTTTGTCTGAAGTGCTCTGATAGTCCTAAATGCTTGCCGACTCCTCCTTCTTGAGTTATTTCAAAGATGATCTTTGCCTCGTCCTTAACTTCCCTCAGTCTTTTGAATGAGAATGTTATTAATGACTTTGTTTTGTTGATGATTTGTCCGAATGCTAGTCCGGTATATGAAATTTTAAAACTTATAATTTAGTGATAAATATTTTTGCAATCATACAAAAAAATATAATGAAACATATCACATATTTCGATAGATCAACAATTTTTTTTATCATATATTTGTTTATTATGGATCATATACAGGTTTTTTAAGTTGGATTGGATCGAATAACTTAAGTCTCCCAAATTACCGGTACTGTCCCATGTCACCCCTATGTTCCTATTACACACCATTTGGATTAAGTCACTGTATTGTTACGTCGGCAATATTTTATCTTAAGATGACCAAAGAAACATAGGAATTTAAACGTAAACAAACAAATTTTGACGACTATATATATCTGGACTTTTCGGACCGATCCAAGACCCACTAGACCAAGCCAAAATATCGGACTTTGTTTGGACGGAACCAGACCAATCTTCAAACTTTGATCCTAATTGACATGTCCAAAAACACTCAATAGTGAATATATCAACTCAGTAAATAGCAAATGGAGATGCTTCTTAAATTTAGGCGAACCATTTGGGAAGATACGGCGCCGGTTTAAGTAAAGACAATTTCTGCCCTTTTTTTTTTTGTCGTCATGTGTATTAGCCGTATCTTTAAAGAGAAGAATGGAGTTGCTATTATTCAGACATTTAACAAGTGTTATGTGTTTGTCGGATCAGATTCCATCTTCTTACACAGAATCGAATATCATTCATTGACTTTTCTTAAATCTTTGTAATTCTTAATCTCGTTTTATTTCGTTAGTGCACAAAACTTATTCCATCAATAATATTTATTTGATTCGTACCGAACTTTATTCATATCAATAATGATCATATGGTATATAGTATCACGAGAATGATATGTGTGAACAAACAAAAACAAGCACTGTTTGTTTCCGCGTGAACAAGCTAGTCTCCAGTTTTGACCAGTTCCACTCTAACTTGTTTGACCAACCAGGTCAAGATGATTTGTGTACCTCATAAAGTTATAAAAAGTTTTTTCTTTTTTCCACAAACAAAATTCAAATGAACTTTGAATGGGTTCAAACTACAACTTATTTTTTTTACAATCAAATAAATAAAAATTCTAAAGCAACTCCCACATTTTCTACTTTTCTGTTTTTTTTTTTAAATAATTAAAAACTATTCTCTAAAAATTACAAAAATATTTATAACAAAATAAAATTTGAATGCTGATTATGAATGACCATATTATAACTAGCATTTAAATCACAATTCACTGTATTCTCACACTTATCTTAAAAAAATAATTGAACTTTTTGCATATTTTTAATTCTATTTGTCAAAATTTTGGTGCACCACTATTGAGTGAGTTATGAATATAATAATCTCTTGGAATGTTGTTACATTCTTTGAATCTTTTTTTGTAATGGAATAAAAACAGCTTTATAAACGAATTGTGAATTTTAAATGTAAAAAGAAAGAAAAAACACAAAAGTAGTATTTCTTCTTCGTCATTTCCCACACCAAAGCGCATAGTCAATTTCTTCATCTTCTACAAAAGAGAGGAGAAGAAAAGGGGGAAAACACAAAACCCTAATTTTCTCATTCTCATCCGATCGAAAAAAATAAAAGCTTCACATGGCGTCTCTAAAGCTTCTTGCTTCGGTAATCTTAATTTTAGCTTTGATTAATCTCGTTGATGCGAACTCCGAAGGAGATGCTCTGTTCGCTCTTCGCAGGAGCTTGTCGGATCCAGACCATGTTCTCCAGAGCTGGGATCCGACACTTGTGAATCCTTGTACTTGGTTTCATGTCACCTGTAACCAAGACAGCCGCGTCACTCGTGTGTAAGAATCCCTCTTTTCTCTTTTCTCTTAGATCCTGTTTTGTAAGAATCTAATTTTGATACAGTCTTCCATGTTTCTCTGGATTTGACTGTCTCTCAAGGAACTATTAGCTCTATTTTGAGAATTTAGATTCTGGGTCAGTTTCTAATTTTGGATTTACTTAAGTAAAGCTTCTTCTTTTTTTTTCAGTTGTTTTGTGGTATTAGAGTTATATCTAGATCTTTTGTGGTCACTGATTTTCATGAGATTGAGATGGACAGGAGCCAAAATGATGGAAATAATAGATTTTCATGAACATATATATGAATTAAATTTGCTTTGGTTTAGCTCGACTTCTTCGCTAGAAGTTTGTGTTCTCGTTTGAGTCAATATAGGATTTTTGGTTGATGTTGTGATGATTTCTAGCTTTTCTTTGCCCTTGGGAACACTTCTTTTATCAAAGTGGAGTAACTTTAATCTGGTTTCTTTAAGGTTTACGAGACTGTTTCCGATTTGGTCCTTTTTCCTAGTTTCAAATGCAGAATACGGTTAAAAAAAAAGAAAATCACTTTCTTGTTTAGCTTTTTAGTATGCAAAAGGGTAAATCTAAAGCTCCTATGTTTTGCACAGTGTAGACCTTTCTAGTCATTGGATTCCTTGAAAGTATCGAAAAGAATCGCCAATAGTTATTCCATCTATTAACCAGATTGAGTTTGATTGTAACTCATGATTTTCTCTATGCTTTGTTACTGATTTAGATTACTTTCCGGCCCCTACTTTGTGAGTTTTACGCTTTTTGAAGATTCGTGGATTCTTTGTGATTGATTACCTCTAATTATCTCTCCTTACTGTTGGTTGAATCGAGAGGACAGTTATTTGAGTGACTAAAATTAGTGCTTAAACTCTTGTGCTTTATTGTCTTCTTCTTCTGCAATACAGTTATTGGTATTCTGCTCTCAAAACGTGTCTCTGATTCTACATATTTTTGGCAGGGATTTGGGTAACTCAAACCTCTCTGGACATCTTGCGCCCGAGCTTGGGAAGCTCGAACATCTACAGTATCTGTATGCCACCATTCTTTTAACTTTTGTTTCTCTCGAACATTTTACCTTTTCCAATGCCAGCGTTAATGTATATACATAGTCAAAATAATTTGAATACCATACTATGCACCAAAATTATCTGCTATGAGATTGATTATGTTATAGATCATGTATTGACTCCTTACTTGTCCTTATGATTGTCACAGAGAGCTCTACAAAAACAACATTGAAGGAACTATACCTTCCGAGCTTGGAAATCTCAAGAAGCTTATTAGCTTGGATCTGTACAACAACAATCTCACTGGGAAAATTCCTACCTCTTTGGGAAAATTGAAGTCTCTAGTCTTTCTGTAAGTTGCTCTTAAACTCGAACTCGGACACAGACACACAAAACAACGTAGGCCTTTAAATTCCTTTAAGAATTGCAATATGGTATACAAAATGTTGAGTAGAAGAACAAGATGGTTTATGTGGGCTGTTTTCTTTGTGTGATGCCGCTTTATACTTTGGTTCTCTAAGAATCTGTTTTATGTGGCAGGCGGCTTAATGACAACCGATTGACTGGTCCAATTCCTAGACAACTCACGGGAATCCCGAGCCTCAAAGTTGTGTAAGTGCAGTTATTTCATCTCTGTATTTCATTCTTATTTTCTGGCTACACACATTTTTAGTGTTCTCTGGGGGCACCAGCTTAGTAATCCCCTTTTGTTGAACTATTGACTACATGCTTTGGCTTAAAAACATATTTTCTTTGTCATCCTTTTCTCAGTGATGTCTCAAGCAATGATTTGTGTGGAACAATCCCAACCGAAGGGCCTTTTGTACGCATTTCTCTGCAGAAGTAAGTTCCTTTTCTTCACTTAGCCAACAAGATTCTTGATATGTTTCTCCTGTAATTTACAATTTTGTTGTCACCCATATCAGTATCACAGATGCTTTCCTCGTGAAAAATGAGTGAAATAAAATGTTTCTTTGCGCTCTTAAGTAGTCTTTATCAAACTGATAAAGTTGTGTATGAAAATTCTTTCTAATAATCCAAAACAAATTTGCAGCTTTGAGAACAACCCGCGACTGGAGGGACCTGAGTTACTCGGTCTTGCAAGCTACGACACTAACTGCACTTGAAACAATCAGCAAACCCGAAAGGAAGAATTGGGGGGTGGCCTTGTAAGAACACTTCACCACTTTATCAAATATCATATCTGTTATGTAATAAGTATATATATGTAGTAGTGAAAAGAAGAAGAATCAAATCAGTGATCAGTGATCATTTGTCTCAATTGAGACGACTGCCCAGAGACTGAGAGGTCTGTCCATATTGTAAGATCTATGTACGCGTTTTTCGCTTATTGTAACGTTTGTTGTGGGACACTTGAGAAGTGACATTTGTATTGGTAACAAGTCCTTTTCCTTGACTGCATTAACATTTGTGTAAGATCTATTATATAAAGATCTATGGCAGATTTAATCTAAAATTTTAGTCGATAGATGTTGATTTATAATGTGGGATGAAAGCCAGCCCTCCTATGATAGAGTAAGAAAAAAAAATATACGCTCTGGGTCTTTCTAGCTATTCATTGTTGCCAATGGCTCTACAAAACGATACAGAGCTATCTTTACTTAATTGCATTTCAAATAAAGTTCCATACCTGATGTTTCGTTTTGATTTTTGAATGATTTATGTCCATATCACTGATCAGCTTTATACTAGTTGTGGACAGAACACACGAGTACTCACATGTGAGAACGACAAATTTCATAAATAAGAAAAACAAGTTTTTGTTTGACATGTGTAGTGCCATGTTTTGGCAGTGTCATGGAGTGTAACGGCCACGAGTTCACAGTGAATTCTTGATCATAATAGCTACTGCAAAAAGTTGAAGTTATAATCTAGAAGTAAGAAAAATGATAAGGATATAACCATTTTGTTATGTATAACAGAAGTGATATAAGACATAATCACATAGAGACTATATAATTAAGAGCTACTACATACTTTTAATTTGCATGAAAGCAACCCACATAGATGTGTACTCTTCTTTATACGTTAAAGATTGTGCTTGTTTTTATCTTCGAGAAGATTTTTTGTCATTTATATCTTCATAATCATGTGAAACCAATTGCATCACTCTGCAAGATAATATGGCCCCATCGTTCTTGTCTTCTTTCTTTTTCCATTTGCAAGAAACATTTAAATTCAACCACTAAGATCCACAAAAAGAACCTGCCCTCTTCGAAACACAAAAACAAAACCATTAAATAAACTGTTTTTCGTAACTTTTGAAAATTTTAACTTCAACTATTCTCTCTCTTTGTTCATATATATATATAGATAAAGATTCTTTCATATACTAACGTAAGGTTTTTTTTTTTATAACTCACAATATTGAGCCACAAATAAAAACAAAGCTTGTTGTGATGGTGAATCTCTTGGGAGTTGTGTGGTGGCTAGTGATGGTTCACTCGGCGTCCGCGGCAGTGATAGAATTTAATTGGGAGGTTGAGTACAAATTCTGGTGGCCGGATTGTAGAGAAGGCATTGTCATGGCCATCAACGGCCAATTTCCGGGGCCAACGATAAATGCTGTCGCCGGAGACACCGTCATTGTTCATGTCACCAATAAGCTCTCCACTGAAGGTGTTGTCATCCATTGGCACGGAATACGTCAGGTTGTTGTTTTGATTATACTCTATAGTTTTCTTCATTTATATACAGTTACAAATGTGTAATGTTATCGAAAAGCTTTTTCTTACATGTAAATATGATCAGATTTCATTGGTAACCCGCAAAATCGTGGAGTCATGCATGTTTTTTTTTTCATATACAATGGGTTTGTTTAATGATGTCACATTTTACATTCATTTATTTCAGAATCTCGCAGAATTCATTTAAAAAATATAAAGGTGTTGGATTTTGATGGCGTAGCAGTTACTATATATCTTGCATTTTGATGGAGCGTTACCAATCATATAAATGATTTAAACATTTAAGTCTATGTTATACAATTTTTTTTTAAAAAGGTTTTACTATTGAAATGCAGAATTAAAAGGTACAAGGATATGGTTTTACCCATATAGTGTTTGGAAAGTACAGAGAAATTAGGACAAACAACAAGTAACAAGTAATTGAGAGTATGTTATACAATTTGAGTAGTTGAAAATAACAAAAAACTGATTTGTGAATATGGAGTAGATTGGTACTCCATGGGCAGATGGAGCAGCAGGTGTGACACAATGTGCCATTAATCCTGGCGAGACCTTCACTTACAATTTCACTGCTGATAAGGTACAAGTAACCTATTCTTTTCACTTTTAACAAAAATCAATAAAACAAAATGAATTAAAAAAACGACGTCAATTTGAGTTGGGAAATGATGTCTGATGTAGGCAGGAACACATTTCTACCACGGACACTACGGGATGCAAAGATCGGGTGGACTATATGGAATGCTGATAGTGAGATCACCCAAAGAGAGATTACGTTACGACGGAGAGTTTAATCTCTTGCTAAGTGACTGGTGGCACGAGAGCATTCACTTGCAAGAACTCGCGCTTTCGTCTAGGCCTATGCGTTGGATCGGTGAACCACAGAGTTTGTTGATTAATGGAAGAGGACAGTACAATTGTTCTCAAGCTGCGTATTTTAGTAAAGGAAAGGTGAAACAATGCACGTTTAGAGAAGGTGATCAGTGTGCACCACAGACTCTTCGGGTCGAAGCTAATAAAGTTTATCGTCTTAGGATTGCTAGTACCACTGCTCTTGCTTCCCTCAACTTGGCCGTTCAAGTAAGTTACTATATTTTATATAAACCATACAAAAAGTTTACAACATTTTTTTTTTTCTTATAACCGAACTAATATGTTTTTGTTTATTCATTCAATCAAATTATGGCTCGCTTTTTTTTTTTTTTGGTTTTGATAAGTATTATCTGGGTTTAATATATATCATTAATTTACAAGAATACAGAGATTTCTTTTATTTTTTACTAATAGTTCAGACAATTTTTAAATTCACATTTCCCCCTTCCATCTTCAACTTATGCAATTAAAA
The DNA here is from genome assembly GCA_900406295.1 of Aurinia saxatilis. Classification (NCBI taxonomy): domain Eukaryota; kingdom Viridiplantae; phylum Streptophyta; class Magnoliopsida; order Brassicales; family Brassicaceae; genus Aurinia; species Aurinia saxatilis. Next base: position 2,068 of record OVAP01000257.1, on the reverse strand, counting down.
AATAAACATGTTTTGCTAACTTTTCTTTAAAATTTTTGTGTAGTTGAGTATATCATAATTTACATTCCGAAAATCGGATATATTAAACTTTGAATTTTCCGGTGTTTTTTTAATTAAAAAAATAAGTCTAGTATAGAACTAAAAAGAATATGAAAACGTTTTGATTTCAAAAACTATTCCTTATTGACATTTGTAATATACATGAATTTTTTGTTTAAAGGATTATAATAGCCTAAACGATTTTTGTTAGTATGATCGGATTCAAATCTAGCGTGGTGGTGCATAGATTTTCCAACTAAAAAAACTATTTGTTGTACACTAGTTAATTACACGTGTGGTTTAATTACGTCTATGCAGGGACACAAACTAGAAGTGGTAGAAGCCGACGGAAACTACATAAAACCATTCACCGTCAACGACGTCGACATCTACTCCGGCGAAACCTACTCCCTCATCCTCAAAACCCACTCCTCCTCCTCCTCTTCCCATAACCACTGGATCTCCGTCGGCGTCCGTGGCCGTAAACCCAACACCCCACCAGCACTAACCCTGTTAAATTACGTAAACACCCCCAACCTCCCTCTCCACCCACCACCAAGAACCCCGAAATGGAACAACTTCCACCGAAGCAAAACCTTCACAAACAAAATCCTCGCTCCGTACGACACTCCACAACCCCCATTACCGGAACATAAACCAAACCAACAACTAATCCTCCACACAACAGAAAACCTAATAGATAACTACACCAAATGGTCCATCAACAACGTCTCCTTAACCCTCCCTTTAACTCCATACCTCGGTTCCATCAAATACGGTTTAAAAGATATTATTACCAAACCGCCTTCGAGTCCATACGCGGTTAGAGGCAACGCGGTTTATAATCTCCCCGAGGGAATTGTGAGAATATCCCACATCTGAAAGATGTAAAGGGACCTATGTAATATATAAGGGACATGGGCCTCTCCACTAATTGTCAATTGGCTTTTAGCTGGAAGCCCATGAAACTTAACATGGTATCAGAGCCCATTAAGCCCAAACGGGCATAACCGATCCACACTATCCAACCCGATCCATCATCGATCTGACCTAAATCGGTCCATCGATCCTTGCCCGAGCATACCGAGATTAATGGTTAAAGAACCATCATCTCGAGGGGGCGTATTAGGGATTATATCCCACATCGGGAATTGGATGGGATCACTAGTAATATATAAGTAGATTGGGTCTCTCCACTAATTGTCAATTGGCTTTTAGTTGGAAACCCATGAAGCTTAACAGGAATAGTCGTGGACGTGATTTTACAGAACGCGAATGTTCTATTGGGAAACGGTAGTGAGATTCATCCGTGGCATTTGCACGGTCATGATTTTTGGGTTTTGGGATACGGCGATGGGAAGTTCCGGCGAGGGGTTGATGAGAAGAGGTTTAATTTGAAGAATCCGCCGTTACGAAATACGGTGGTTGTGTTTCCGTATGGTTGGACGGCGTTGAGATTTGTGACGGATAATCCTGGTGTTTGGTTTTTTCATTGTCATATTGAACCGCATTTGCATATGGGTATGGGTGTGGTTTTCGCTGAAGGTGTTAACCGGATTGATAAGATGGATATACCGGACGAGGCGCTTGGTTGTGGTTTAACCAGGAAATTTCTTATGAACCGGGGTCGGAATTGAAATTAACTGGTGATGTAGCTGCGTTCTCCCCCGGGTTTAACATGTTTGTTATGTGTGTGTGTTCACATTGTAGGATTGTTAAACTTTTTGGAGTAATGTTTTAATTCAGCCTTTTATTTAGTTAATTGAAAACATTTGTTACTGATACTATGTTATCAAATAGTAAGAAATTAAGTCGCAAAAAGACTAACTTATGAGATTATCCACCCACACTGAGGTATCTGAATTATTTTTTTAACCATTTTATTCAATTTTGTTAGACAATGAAGTTGTTGAAAATGATGTGTAAGAAAAGTGGATCGCACTAGTTAGAGCAACTCCATCCATAAACAACTTTAAGAGTTGCTTAACAATTTTTAATTAATAAATATAACATTCATTTATTCTAAGAG
>OVAP01000256.1:0-40697 GCA_900406295.1 Aurinia saxatilis | reverse complement strand
TGATCTACTAGAGGGGAGGCATGGTAGATTTGAACTTCCTAACATCCTGTGTTCTCATGGTCTAAAGCTCCACATTGTCTACAAAAATTTTGAAGCTTGTCATAGATGAATCTGTGTTAAATCGTTTCTCCGCTTGGATAGAAATCCAATATCGAACAAATATGAGCTTCTGGTGAATTGACATTTTGACTACAACCTATACATCCGCAAAAGGTTCTCCAACTGGCTCCCTTATGTTGACATCTACGGCTTGTTCTCCCAATGAGTTTCCGATATCTTCTATTGTTTGCTTGGTCTGAAATTCATTAGGAATGTTAAAATTATGTACTTAGAAGAAAAGTTTTGCAAGAATCCTTGATTTAATCGATTTCCCATCTCTTTAATACAACCACCCAATCACGAAATTCCAAGGACCTCCTTCTAAAACAACCATTAGTTTATGTTTTATAGTGAATGATGTAACCGATTACGTCAAACAATAGTAAAAGAGTGATTCTGGAATTTCTCGTTTATTAAAGCGGAGGTCAATTGCAAAGAAGTGAAGACGAGCTCTTTGTGAGCTCGATGTATACATGTACGAGAGGTGTTTGCAGTGAGTACTAAGAAAGCTGTCAAAGGGAATCGGGTAGAGTATTCTCAGGTCGCCCTAGCTCTCTTTGCTATGTGATGATGCATTTCGTCTTCTTCCTATGAAGGTTGGGTTGATGGTCCGCGTCATTGTAGAATGTGTCACTATCTTAGGTCGAGGACCTGTTTTGTCTCGGGACTTGAAATATGTCTTCTGTTCGATGTTGCAGGTCTCGTCTCGAGACTTGGGATTTAATTACAGATCACTTTTTCTGACTTCTCCTCGCGACTTGCAGTTCGATGACGAATCACTTTCGTAGTTAATTCCTCGGTGCTTGGAGCTTCAGTGAGAGGTCGCTATCTGAGGCCTCCTTGAGACTCGAGATGGACTGGTTTCTGGTTAACCTTACGGGCCTTTTGCGGCCATGTATGGAGAGCAATGTGGGCTGTGGCATGATAATGGGCTTTTAGATTTGATGGGCCATTCTCTGAATAAATGGGTTGTGGCCTGTATCTTCGTTGATTTGTGATTTCGATCTCCCTGCCATTTTCCACATATCTGGGAGCACAATCTCCGTGTATCTCAATCGGTGTTGAGATGGGTTTAGGCATTTTGCAATGAGACTCGGTTCATGATTTTTCGCTGTTTATCGATGTGTCTATAGCCTTAACTACAATGTTGAATAGCGAGCTCCAAATAAGTTGTTGCATTGCTTCACAGATCAAAGCTTTTGTGTACAGGTGATTCTGAAATTAGATTGAATTTAGAGATAGACTTTATACAAACAGCCGAAACTAGAGATAGACTTTATCGATGTGTCTCTCGACATCATGAAATTGAATTTGATTTGGGATTGGAGAATTCGGAGAAGTTACTTGGAATCTCTTGATTGTAACCAAATATGGGGCCACGGAAGAAAACGATCCTGACGAAGAAGACCACCGAGGACGACGGAGCGACTCCGAGTTCCACCGTGGGCGAGCCATCTATCATTGAGCCATCCTCCGTCGAGCGCTCCACCGAAGAATCTCATCCAGGGGACGAAAAGGAAGATGAAACGGAGGAATCAGAGGAGGGAAGGAATCCGGTGAAAGTGGAAGTGGAGAAGAAGGCCGGAGAAGAGAGTCGCGGCCACCATCGTCGAGACAATCTCGTCCGCCGCCGAGTGAGAGTAGTTCCTCGTCGTATGGGTCCTACGAAACTGTAAGTAAAACTAATCCCGTGTGTTTGATTATTTGGATTGTATGAAATATGAGAGAACAACTAGTAATAACTGGTATTTAGATTGGATCAGTTGGTCTAATATACTCATGCGTGTTTGATTATTTGAATTGTGTGAAATTTGGAAATTAATGCATTATTGAAAAGTAGTGAAATTCGGCAAGCTCCCTTGTGCTTTGTTGCTCATGGTCTTGATTGTAATTCATTATTATGTCTTTACTTTGGTGCGTGGCGAACGGAACGATTCATCAAGCTGCCTCAACCCCCTAAATAGGAAGAAGGGTACTTTATAAATGGGATCTTCGCACCTGACTGTGAACGAGAGATATGTCAAAAGTAGGTACAATTTCGCGTAATCCTAATCATAAATGGAATGTAACGACGTAGGGATCGCGCTCCCTATGGCTACAGCTACTTGTCCTTATGCCTGATCTTTATTCCCCGAAAGGTTACTCTCCTTTCTACCGAGCAAGCTCCATTCATGTCCAACCATCGCACAAAAGAGACAACCCTTCGAACCTATGGTGAACTAGTATCATACTCTAGGGCGGTCTAATGAGAGCAAATGATCAAGCAAGAACGTGCCTACATGGGTTGATGCACTTCGTTGATTAGTGGAGGTCATATGACCCTTTGGTGACTTTTAAGGGAACCATGTATTGATCAGTTTGCCTCTCCCATTTGAGTCTAACATTTATTCATTTTCATTTTGCTCTACATTTTATGTTGTTGATTTGGGGGGTGATCTACTAGAGGGGAGGCATGGTAGATTTGTACTTCCTAACATCCCGTGTTCTCATGGTCTAAAGCTCCACATTGTCTACAAAACTTTTGAAGCTTGTCATAGATGAATATGTGTTAAATCGGTTCTCCGCCTGGATAGAAATTTAATATCGAACAAATATGATCTTCTGGTGAATTGACATTTTGACTAAGACTTATACATCCACGAAAGCTTCTCCAATTGGCTCCTTTATGTTGACATGTACGGCTTGTTCTCCCAATGAGTTTCCAATATCTTCTATTGTTTACTTGTTGTGAAATTCATTAGGTATGTTGAAAATACGTACCTAGAAGAAAATTTTTGCAAGAATCCTTGATTTAATCGATTTTCCATCGCTTTAATACAACCACCCAATCACAAAATTCCAAGGACCTCCTTCTAAAACAACCATTAGTTTATGTTTTATAGTGAATGATGTAACCGATTACGTCAAACAAGAGTAAAAGAGTGATTCGGGAATTTCTCGTTTATTAAAGCGGAGGTCAATTGCAAAGAAGTGAGGACGAGCTCTTTGTGAGCTTGATGTTTACATGTAAGAGAGGTGTTTGCGGTGAGTACTAAGAAAGCTGTAAAAGGGAATCGAGTACAGAGTATTCTCAGGTCGCCCTAGCTCTCTCTTTTACGTGATGATGCATTTCTTCTTCTTCCATATTTATTGGGAAGGAAGGTTGGGTTGATGTTCCGCGTCATTGTAGAATGTGTCACTATCTTATGTCGTGGACCTGTTTTGTCTCGGGACTTGATATCTGTTTTATGGTCGATGTCGCAGGTCTCGTCTCGAGACTTGATGTTTAATAAGAGGTCACTATCTTTTGGTGAAGACACCTCATCAACCACATGTATGCCACATCATTCCAAATTCCAAATTTTCAATATTTAATTTTGATAAAATAATTAATTTAATATATACTTCACATATTAATTACATATTTAATTTCAGTGCATTTAATTACAAAAGGAATTTCAAAAGTCATTCATGATATCAATTGTAAAATGGTAGAAATCATATTAATATTCAATTTTAAAATATAAAAAATTAAGTATTTTATTAATATTCATCTTATGACTTGAAATAAATATTTATATTAAACTCCTTCGGTACAAAACTCAAAAATTACACATAATGAAATCAGTTAATCCGATATTCTGATTTATACATTTAGAACCGTTATAAAAAAAAAATTTTGATTTAACTATAACAAGAATAATAGGGAAGGTAGACAATCTTTAAAACACGAGAAAAAAAGTGTAAATAACCACATCTTCTTATCTCCGTCAATTTTCCAACTTCAAAATTCCACTATTAACTCATGTAATTGGGGAGAGAGAGAAGATATTTTGAAGCCCCAAACAAAATTCTCTGATAATAAAAGCATTTAATTGTGTGAAACATATTAAATATTCAATCTTTAAAACACAAGAAAAAAAAAAAAAAGTGTAAATAACCACATCTTCTTATCTCCGTCATTTTTCCAACCTCAAAATTCCACTATTAACTCATGTAATTGGGGAGAGAGAAAGATATTTTGAAACCCCGAACGACATTCTCTGATAATAAAAGCATTTTGTGTGAAACATATTAAATATTTTACAAAACAAAAATATTAATCATCAATATAAAAAAAACTTGGCAACCATTTATGATGGTTATTAAAAAAGCACTAAGTTTAATTAAAAATAATATGTTATATTTTATAAACATTTGTTTTTTTATATTACACAAATTATAAACTACTAGATTAATGAAGGTTCATGTCAATATATATAAATATTAAGATAAACCAAATTAACTTAAAGACACAAACTATAATAACAGAAAGGATAACACATATACCCACTTTTCTATACCCATTAACCATACCCACCACCATTTTTTTAATCACATATGCCCACCTCTTTTATTTTAATATTATTATACCTTTCATTTACCAAAGCTATTTTTCATTACAAATGATAAATTTGTTAAGATTTATGAATTTAGAATTTAGGGTTTGGTAAAATTATAGAATTTATGATTTATTTAGGATTTAGAGTTAAACCCATATAAAATTAAGGTTTAATTTTTAATAACTATTAGGGTTTAATTGTTAGGATTTAGGGTTTATATTTTAGGGGGTTAGAGTTTATTAGGGGTGGAAAGACTTTTTGGGCTTCAAAATTTTAAATATTAGGGTTTTTAAACCCTAAAACCTAGAATCTGAACCCTAAAATGTTTTAAATAGTTAATATTTAAATAGTGGTATTTTAGACTTTTTATAAGGGAATGTGACTAAATGGAAGGAAAGTGGGTATATGTGATTAAGTGTATGGAAAAGTGGGTATATGTGGTTAAACCCCATAATAATATGAGTCTATTTGATATGTATTCATTCATACATCAATATACTGTTAATACACTGCGGTTAAACTGAAACAAAGTCGGAAGAGAAAAAATCTTCAAAACTCAGGGAAAGAATATAACAAATATAAATGGAAAATGACTATAGAGACAATCAATCTTTTGATGTCCCAGACGATATATATTGAACAAAGTTAAATATGTTGAAAAAGAATATCAATATGATTAGCAAGTATTTAAAATTTTCATGGTAGTAAGAGAATAAACAATGATTTTAATTCCTAATAGGATATTAGACACTGCATTTAGAAATAATTAATTATCTTATCAAACACAAATGATAAAACAGTGATTAGATAATTTATTGTTTTAGTTTGTGATCATGAATTTTGTTTATTTATAACTAAAACAGTGATTAAAAATCTTAGCAAAATGACGTAGGGTAGATATAATGATAGAAATTTCTACTATATCAAATTTACGGTCATACAATACATTATCAAATAGTAAATTGTAAAGACTATATATCATAAAAAACTTAAAATAGCATGAGGAAAAATGCTCCAAAACTATATTACAATTACCAAAAAAAATCTGGGATATTGTTATCTCAAGAACAAATCAAATGAAACAAATAAAATTAACACATCCCGCGCGTAACAACACACAAAAAATTCAAAAAAATGTACTACAATTACTGAAAAACACACAATGAATTAAGTATGTCTTGTCGGGTATATTCAAAACAAACAAAATTAAGTATGTGGAAAACGAAAAATTTGATCTTAAGAATATTTACATATTAAAAAACGATTAGCAGCTATTTTACATTTTATGGTGGTGAGAGATTAAAACAATCATTTTAGTTTGTAATAAGATATTAGACTCCAAATTTGCTAATTATCTTATCCAACACAAATCATAAAATATTAACGTAAGCAAAATTCATATCAATATATCTAACAATTAAAATAAATAAAAAATCAGGATTGCATACTAACATAGTGTGATTAAAAATATTGGTAGAATGACGTGAGATGTATATAATTATGGATATTTTAAAACAACATGACAAAAAAATTGCAATACACTTTAAAATAGTAAATCAGATAAATCGCATAGACTATATATAATAGATATTTTAAAACAAGATCACAAAAAAAAATCAAAAAAGTGTACTACAATTATAAAAATATGTGTCGGACATCATTATCCCAAAAATAAAAAAAATAAAAACGAAAAAATAATACATTATGCAAAGCAGGATCAACCACTAGTTATAATATATGATAACCCAAACTGAAGGGGCCTAGCAGAAACTGTAATTTAAATAACTGAAATGCACGAGTCACAAGAGTACTCTAAAAACTAAAATTCTCGGAAAGACCACAGCCCAATGATTTATCAAAAAATAATTAAGACGTCTGTTGTATTTCATCGTTTGTCTTAATTTAACATCCTTAACAAAAAAAAAAAAATTCAGCCATTAACATTTTCATACCCTACCCGAGAGACATCTGTCTTGTTTCTCCCATTCCAAAAAGGGAATAAAAGTCAATTCATTATATATCTGGTTAGCCCCCACCACAAAAGCCCACTCCGGTTTAGTATGAGTTGCTAGCGACGTAATCATTGCCTCTACGATTAAAAGACCGTCCCCCTCCCCTCCTGTAATTGTTGACATATCCTCTTCCTCTTCCTCTCCCTCCCGCTCCCACATTTCTGGTTTCGTATCCATTTCCGCTTCTTCTGTTACCTGTTAATCAAAGCCAACAACAATCATCTTTCTTTTCTTTACATAATATATCATTTCAACGTTTTATCTTGCACCAACTCACCTTTAGATGTAGATCGCTTCTCCTCCACAAAAGCTCTCTGTCCACCAATCATCACATGTGAAGCCTGTTTCATTAAGATGTTACTACCGATCCTATATCATTGCTTTAAGTGACCTTATATTTCGGGTCAGATAAGCTGTACCTCTATTGCTTTCTGGGCGGCATCTGCCTCTTCAAATTCAACAAAGCCAAATGGAAAACCAAACCCCTACCCATCACACAACAAACTATCAGTTTTTCTTTCATTTTCACGAAATAGAAGGGTTTAAACTTCCAGTGCTGAATTGCTACTAGCCTAGTAGATTGGTTAGCCTTACCCATTGGTGTACAACTTGAATCCCACCCCTGCATATCAATCCAAATTGCTTAAATGCAGTCTCAAGCATGTCAATGGTGGCATTTCCAGGAAGATGTTTAACATAAATAGAATTACCCTCAGCTTCCGCTAATAATAACAAAAAAAAAAAAGGTTAGAACCATGTGTGATCACATGATACGAGAAAATTGACCACAATATATTAGATTGGAAAACTCAAGTGTCATTCGTTATATGAACTTCTACCTTCAAGCAGCTGATTGTGCCTATTATCAGTAGCATCAACAGGCTCAGAAACTGCATCAGATTCTATGACTGGGGAAGGATTTGAAGACGCTTGATGACCTTGGTCATTAAGTATCTGCTTTGGAAAAGGATTTGAAGACGCTTGATGATCCTGGTCTTCCGGAATCTGCCTAGGAGACAGTGACGAGCCAGCCGAAACTCCGGATTTATCCTCTGTAACCTTCAACTACAATCAGAGTCATTAATCATACATAGGTTAGACCAAAATCCACATAATTAAGCCAAAAATAAGATGGAATAAGGTTGAGTATGGATCTTGTGAGTGTCTACATACCACAGAAGCATAAGATTTCTTGGGAACATCTTTGAGTCCATCATCTGAGTCACAATCATCTGCAACTTCTTTCTGAATACCTGGGACTTCCTCATTTAAGTTCTCAGGTACTACAGCATTTTCCTTAGAAACTGAAACATTCTCATTCTTCAAGGGATTGTTACAAACAGGATTCACGGAAACACATCCAGCTTGCTCAACACTCAGATTGCCTGTAGGAGGTGAATTGGGGGAGGCGGGAAATGTGCATTAGAGGAAGTTAGAAAGGGTATGGAGAATGAGTATATGTTTTACCTACCACAAATAGAGCTGGGGGTTTCAAAGTCTATGGCCTCGGGTTCATTGACAAATCTGAAGATGTCATTAAGAACAAAGTAGCCATTTTCTTGTGGAGCAAGAAAAAATGTCTGGGTGAAATTCCTTTTAAGTCTGTCGTTTAGAGTGAAGAAGCCAGTGACAACAAGAAGATAACCCCCGTTGTGAGACTCTTGGGTATCATAACTGGTTATTTCAGCCAACTTAAAACCTCCATAAGAAACCTTCTTAAGCTCCTCACGTATACCCTGCTCAAGAATAGGCACCACCAATGAGAAAAACATTGGGCAAATTGACATCTAAATTGCCAAACCGAATGTTATTAACAGGAGATCGTAGAGGAAGAAGAAACTGAGTCCAACTTGCAATTCTTACATGTAAGGAGGAGAAGACACACATGGCTCCGTCCTGTCCAGCACGGCCAAGCTTACTGTGGTCTTGATAGAAAAGGTGGAGATGGTCAGGCATGTGGTTCAGAATGTGATAGTACCGGGGGACAAATTCTCTGCCAACCTACATTTAGCAACCAGAAACAGGTGTCAAGACAAAGCAGGATAAGAGTTGTGAAAGCCATAGTTGGGACTTGGGAGACATACAGTGAGTGGGTCAATAGCAGGAGCAGCAGAATCCATGGTAGCATACAAAAAGCTGTTAGAATCACACAAGAACCCAAAGGTGAAGAGAAATTCACTAAGTTTCACACCCCGATCATCTGGGGGAGACGTAATAACCGCGACAGTAGAAACAAGCAAGAGTGAAGCAAGAAAATTAAAGTAGGGAAGCACACAGTCAACTTCACATTTCGCTCCTAGAAGGGGAAACGACACGGCGTAGATCACATTTGAAGCAATCGTTTAAATTGTGAAAGACGACTGACTTACCTGAAACTAGAGAGGAGTGATTTGGAGCTCCGATTGCGCTCGGGGTCCTAGGGTTTTGATCGAGGCAGCAGCCAGCAAGTGTACGATAGGGAAGGTGGGGGTTTTATATAGAGTCCCAACCCAACAGGGTCCGTTCCGCTTCATCTTCTAACGCCACCCAAACTCACATTATTAAATTAAATGATTCATTTCATTTGACGTAATCCAACATTGCCTTCCATATTTTATTCAATCATCTTCATCTGTTATGCGTTTTTATTCTTTTCGCTTCTTAAGAACCAGGTCCGCTTCAATTTTTGCCCATTCTCCCCCGTGTGATAGTTTTTTTTCTTCTTTAAATATATATTATTAATAAACCGAAAATCGGTTTAAGTTACATAGATTCAATCGGAATAAAACCGATTACAGCTAAACCTAAAGGGAACCCTAGGCGTCGATCCTCATCTTTGCCGATATGACGCCGTGAGTAAAACCCATAGATTAACTAACCGCCGTCTTCAAAGCAGTCAACATTTTCTTCGAACCTCACCTCGCCACACCTACACAGAAGGCTCCACCGCCGCCTTACATCACCACCGTTAAAGCTTCTATCCGAATCTCCGATGTACCCCATATACCCAGAGCCGCTTCGAGCCCAAATCACAACAACAAAAGCCCTCTCACGGTACCGGCGAGGCAAACCGGTGAGATCTAGATATGGAAAAACAGAGAGAGTAAAAAGAGAGAGAATAATGAAAGAGCAAATCGCATAATAGTTCGTGTTAGTTCTTTTTTAGTTTTTTTTTCTTCTAAAATGCTCATATATCATGGAAAGTGTCATTTTATTTCTTAATTGTTAATTCGAGCATATTTATTTTCCAATTGAACAGTCATGATCTCTATTAAGGAACAACTTCTCTGATGCAGAGCATTCTCGAAGGCCTTATCCATCACTTAGTGAACTTTTGCGTGATAGACAAGTTCGGATTTACTTAGAGTTTTATCGTTTGTTTTTTAGAGGATAATTATAAACCTCGAGTCTTAGATTAAGAGTTATCTAGTAGTTTATGTAATCTCTTTAAATAGTTAACAACACAGTCATTATAAGATACGCTTAATTTTCATTGTGAATCAGTCAAGAGCTTTTACAAGCACTCGAAGGAGTACTTCTGTTCGGTTCTTCATCGACCTCCTCTGTTTTTGTTGTTCAAAACAGAGCCTCGTTGTCTAACTCTCCCCTTCTCTGATTAACTTCAGAATCTTGCTTCTGCCCCCTTATCAGTTGGTATCATACACAGTTCATTCCGGGAGTTCTTTTTGTTCGACCATGCCGCCTAAGAAAGATGAGCAAGTCGCCGATAGCAGCAACCACGACTCATCGTTGGCCGATTGGTCGGAGTTACGAAGCACTCTTCTTGCTATGCAGGAAAACATCCAATCATCCATACATGCGTCCATTCAAGAATTCACAGAGACCTTGATGCAGCGTTGTGGTGATAGGAATCCCTTGTTTAATGATGATGTCTCGAACACTTCCGACAATCCGTTTGCGGAGGAGATTTGCGAGACTCATGTTCGCACCTTTGATCGTCAACCGCGTGAGACGCATGACAACATATGGGAGTCGGGCTTTAAAGTCGAGATCTCAAAATGCCATGGTGGAGTGAAGGGTGATTTGTTCCTGGATTGGATCACTGTCGTTGAGGAAGTCATGGACTTTAAATCTGTTCCCGAGTCCAGATGAGTTCCGCTAGTGGCTACTAAGTTTCGCGGACACGCCACGCCATGGTGGTAACAAACGAAGGCTACACGATTGCGAACCGGGAAACCCCCGATTCAGTCTTGGACGAAGCTTAGGAAGAAGATACGTGATACATTTTTTCCCCACAACTATGAAATGACAATGTATAATCGTCTTCAGAATTTGAAACATGGTACTCGCTATGTGGAAAATTACGTAGAGGACTTCTACATGTTGATCACACGTAATGAGATCAACGACATCGAAATCCAGCTGGTCTCGCATTTTATTGGAGGCTTACGTCCCCAGCTTCAAAACGCATTGGCCCAATCTGATCTAACGTCGATTGCAGAGGCCCATCGCCGTGCATCATCTTTCGAGCAGCAATTTCGTTCTGCTCCTTGGTCATCGGGTCCTGCCAAACCACGTTTCTCTGATCCGAATGCTAGCCTGCCCAGTCCCAGTCCGTCTCCGACAGCGCCTAATTCGGGAGGAACACAAGCTCGCCACCAACAGGCTGGGGAAGATCCCACCTTGCGGCGTTCTAACATGCTTAATGCCCTACGTTGCTTTGCTTGCGGAGAACCAGGTCACCGATAGACGGTGCGTCCTAATGCTCCATGACGTGGTCTCCTCGTCGATGACCTTCAGCAGGAGGAGGTGGTGTATGACTCGACGGGCGAGGATGAGCCCCAGGATGAGACACCTCTTACTTTGCTGAACACTTCAGGTGATGTGGGTCAGCTGCTCGTGGTCCGCATGGCGTGTTTAGTACCACCAAGCCGTGGGGATGTGTGGCTTCGCACTAACATCTTCAAAACAATGTGTACCATTAAGGATCGCGTTTACACCTTTATTGTGGACTATGGTAGCTCTTGTAATGTCATCGCAACATCAGCAGTCGAGAAATTGGGTCTTCGTCCAGAGATACATCCGCAACCCTACTCTCTTACCTGGGTCCAGGAGGGCATCTCCATGCGTGTGATGCATAGCACACTGGTTGCTTTTTCGGTGGGACCAGTCTATAAGGAGCGTACGTACTGTGATATAGTGCCGATGGATGTGAGTCACTTGCTGTTGGGACGTCCGTGGCAGTTTGACAGGAAGGTCGTCCACGATGGAGCAAAAAATACTCATAGTTTTATCTGGGAGACACATCACATTCACCTTCCTCTGTCGCGAGATGCAGTTCCAATCCCTACGCTTAACAGTAGACAGTCTTTCTCTCAACCGACTAGTGCCCCTCACCAGTCCATTCTCTGTTCTTTTGCAGTTTTCGAAAAGGCATTCAAATTGGAGGGCATCGCTTTTGCTGTTCTGGCTTCCCATGCGTCATACCCTCCCTCTCGGATGTCTTCTAAATTCTCCGAGCTCCTTGAAGAATTTCCTGATGTCTTCCCCGATAATCTACCCGGCGGTTTGCCTCCACTACGTGACATACAACAACACATTAGCTTTGTGTCAGGCGCAATCCTCCCTAATCGCCGCCATTATCGAATGAGCCCAACATAGCATGCTGAACTTTAACGTCAGGTTGAGGAGTTGCTACGCAAGGGTCATATTTGAGAAAGCTTGAGCATGTGTGATGTGCCTGTGTTATTGATCCCTAAAAAGGATGGTCCCTGGAGAATGTGCGTGGATAGTAGGGCCATCAACAAAATCACCATACGCTACAGATTCCCTATTCCGCGTCTCGGTGATCTACTTGATCAAATTGGGAAAGCCTTCATTTTCTCTAAGATTAATCTCAAGAACGGTTATCGCCAGATCCGTATTCGACCTGGCGATGAATGGAAGACAACTTTTAAGATGAGAGAGGGCCTGTTTGAGTGGCTTGTCATGCCTTTCGGTCTCTCCAATGCTCCAATTACATTTATGCGTATTATGAATCAGGCATTGAGACCTTTCATGGGTAAATTCGTGGTCGTCTACTTCGATGACATCCTTGTGTTTGCCTTGTCTCCCTCTGGGCATTCTCATCACCTTCGCGAGGTCTTACAAGTGCTCCGGTATGAAAACTTTTATGCAGCAAGACACAAATACGATTTTGGTGCGTCTGAAGGCCTCTTCCTTGGCTATGTTGTTTCTGCGGCTGGTCTTGTTGTCGACTCCACCAAGATTGAAGCTATTAAGTCGTGGCCTGTTCCGCGTACTGTGACGAATGTCCGTAGATTCCATGGCTTAGCATTATTCTATCGTCGCTTTGTGGCCAACTTCAGCACCATTATGGCCCCTATTACTTCTTGTATGAAGGACGGTCGCTTTGTGTGGACGGAAGCTTTTGTTCTCATCAAGCAACGGCTCACTTCTGCTCTTGTTCTGGTTTTACCGGAGTTTGAGATGGCTTTTAAGTTACATTGTGACGCATCAAAGTTGGGCATCGGAGCTGTCCTCAGTCAACATGGGTGTGTTATTGCCTTCTTTAGCGAGAAGCTGGCCAGAGCCCGTTCACATTACAACATGTATGATGTTGAATTCTATGCTATTGTGCAAGCCATTAAGCACTGGCGACATTACTTGGTGCACGCGAGTTCATTCTTTTCACTGACCATGAAGCTTTACGAGACTTGGACAGCCAGGCTAATATATCCGCACGGCATGCGTCTTGGATTGCATACTTACATCAGTTTACGTTTTTCATTAAGCATCAGACTGGGTAGCTTAATCGAGTAGCTGATGCACTTAGTCGTCGTTATTCGTTGCTTACCACTGTGAAGACCTCTGTTTTAGGCTTTGATACATTCAAGGATCTCTATGCTACTGATCCTTTTTTTGTCCCGTTTTTGCCGAGGTGGAATTGGGTCATTCCAATGACTACACGGTCACTGATGGCTTTCTGTTTAAAGCGTCGCGCCTCCGTATTCCTGCCTCTAATCTTCGGACTCGGATTATCCAGGAGTTTCACAACGAAGGGCATGTCGGCAGGGATCGCACCATCCACTTGGTCTCTTCCTCTTATTTATGGCCTTCGTTGCGCCGTGATGTGACATGTTTGGTGGAACGGTGCCGCATTTGTCAACAGGCTAAAGGGGGGGGGGGGGCTTTTAATGCGGGTCTTTACGTGCCACTACCTATCCCCCACTCAGCCTTGGTCAGACTTGAGCATGGACTTTGTTCTGGGTTTGCCTCGTACTTAACGTGGTAACGATTCTGTTTTTATCGTCGTCGACCGTTTCTCAAAAATGGCTCATTTCATCGCTTGTAAGAAGACGACTGATGTTGTTATGGTGGCTACATTGTTCTTTAGAGAGATTTATCGTTTGCACATCCTTCCTACGCCCATTGTCTCCGATCGTGACCTCGCTTCTTGAGCCATTTCTGGCGGTCCCTATGGCGACTGTTGCACACTACCTTAGACATGAGTACGGCATATCATCCCCAATTTGATGGCCAGACTGAGGTGTCAAACCGTTCGTTGGGAAATTTGTTGCGTTGTCTTGTCGGTGATAACATCAAATGTTGGGACCCCAAGATTTGTCAGGCTGAATTTGCACACAATCATGCCTTGAATCGCAGCCTTGGGTTTTATCCTTTTCGTGTAGTGTATGGCGTGATTCCGCGTGGTCCATTGGATCTTTCTCCCCTGCCGGATGGCACCCGCTTACATGGTGAGGCTATGGATTTTGCGACTGAGCTACAGGAGGTTCATCAGCTTGCGCGCGATAATTTATCCGCCTCTTTGCTTCGTTACAAGGCTGCAACTGATGTTAAGCGTCGTGTGTTGCGCTTCGGGGGTGGTGATCTCATGTGGGCTAACCTCACCAAGGTGCGTCTCCCTCTTCGTGAGTATAACAAGCTCAAGTCCCGCAAGCTTGGTCCGTTGGAGGTCATTGAACGCATTAATGATAATGCTTACTGTATTTGTTTGCCTGCTCACATCCATACTGCAAACGTCTTCAACGTCAAACATCTTTCGCCATTCCGGGGTGACAATGATGTTCCAGATTCGGGGTCGAATCTTCTCCTACCCGGGGCGAACCTGATGCAAACCATTCTTGAAGGCCTTCTCCATCACTTAGTGGGCTTTTGCGTGATAGACAAGTTCAGATTTACTTAGAGTTTTATCGTTTGTTTTTTAGAGGATAATTACAAACCTCGCGTCTTAGATTAAAAGTTATATAGTAGTTTTATGTAATCTCTTTAAATATTTAGCAACAGAGTTATTGTAAGATAGGCTTAATTTCCATTGTGAATCAGTTAAGAGCTTTTACAAGCACTGGAAGGAGTACTTCCGTTCGGTTCTTCATCGACCTCCTCTGTTTTTGTCGTTCAAAACAGAGCCTCATTGTCGAATTCTCCCCTTCTCTTATTAACTTCAGAATCTTGCTTCCGCCCCCTTATCATTCTCTCTCTATATATGAGCTCTGCCTTCTCTCTATATTTGAGCACAACCACAAGTTCATCGGCGATGTGTCCCCTCTTTCCTTCTAGTTTTCTTTTCTTTGTCTTTTCCGGTGAAGTGAAAGAGTAAATTTCTAGATGGGATGAGATCCGGAGATGATGAGTATCTCGGAATGGTTTTTAACTGTTCTGAACCTTATTGGATTTAGATCTCAACTCTCTGGTGTGGATATTAGTTATGGCTAATTTTTATGCCAATATCTAGAAATTTTTTCTCTCAATTCAACTTGTATCCTCAAAATTTACTGGATTCCTTTTTCTAAGATGCACACGGCTTTTAATTGATATGTGTGTTGAGATCTTCTTTCAATCTTGGTTCTGAGGAGAGGATGCGCTATCAGGTTGGTCCCGATCAGAGGCTTCCGCTCTTCCCGATGATGGTAACCGTTGAAAAACATTGATCCCAAGTATCAGGTCAGGCCCAATGCCAAACGGGACCCTGAGCTATAAACAAAACGGGGCCTAATTATTGGTTATGTATTAACAAAATGGATTTGGGACTTTTTCATACAAAATTTTTGTTTTAGACCCTGACCCAGTGCAGAACCACCCCTTGCACACTACCAAAGTCGGGCCTACCAACTATCAAACTACTCTCTCATGGAAAATTAAACCACGACAAGTGATAGATTGATAAAAGAAATAGTGACCGAGGTTCAAATATAGATAACAATTATGAAACAAAAATACAAAGGATTTAGAAAGGGTAGTGAAAGCAAAATGCTCTCCGTGAGATTTGGTGTTTGGAGAGGCATACCTCTTTTTTTGCATGAAAATGTGCTTTTACATAGATAGTGTGTCGTCCAAGGGATTCAGTGAAATGATAAAAGAGAATTAACATATGAAGATCGGAATATTTGATTTGATCATTTCCGTTCAATCTAAATTGTTGGCATCCTCGATCGAATGTTATCCAAAAATATATTTTGGTGAAAACTGAATATTCTTTGATGAGTCTCTAAGCTTTCAATAGTTTGGGCTTTTAAATCTCTGAAAGACATATCTTAAATGATTAGGCTTTAACTCCTTAGTTATTATGCCAAAAGACTTGATTCCAAATGCAATTGAAAGCTACTTCACGTGGCTTCATTTTTCTTCAAATCTCATGCATAACATCTTCATTTAAGGACAAATTTCTTATGATGGATTGCTGCCTTAAGCGAGAAATTTTTGTTTTTGCACCTAAATGTTTGTATTTCCTCAGAAGCACTTCAAAAAAATAAAAAGTGAAAAGCAACATTTTATCAAAATTCTTAGTTTTATCAGCAAAAATACTTAAATATATAGTAAAAATGGGTAAAATATCACTTCTATCATAATCTCGTCTTTTTTTTTGTTTGTATTCTCTAAGCCATGATAACAGCTACTTTGTCTTTTGGCCGACTCAAGAAATATGTTTCCATTTTGGGGATGAAATATGTTTCCAAATGGCGAGCACTAGATTGTGCGTGATGATCTGAAAAACATGATCCATGATTTTGGGAAAAATTTTTCCTCTCTCCCGGTAAAAAATTAATCTTGAAGCGCAACTTGTAGCCGCCAACATCAAGATCCAGAATTTTTAGAGACAAAACCCATGACTGAAAAAGAAGTCCCTGCTCCAAAGTTTCGTTCTGTTGAAGAAAAGGTCGAAGAGCACGTTGTTGCGGCAAGAGAGTTTGGTGTTGACAAGTAGCTCGGTCGTATGAACCCACATTATTGCGCTCCTTCTCATACATCGCATATTTGAAAAGATCACTTCAGTCTTTACATATGTTTGGTCAATCATAATTGATCATGTTGCTGAAAAGGTGCATCTGATATATCCTAGTTTTTACCGTTTTTATACTAATAATATATATTTATCTATTTTATCGAATTTTTATTATTATTATTATTATTATTGTTATTATTATTATTATTATTATTATTATTATTATTAGAGTCCAAATGAGTTTTTTTAGGGCAAAGGACAAGTTTGGGGAACTTGGTGAATTTTGGAGAAATTATGGAGCAAAATGATCAAGTTTGGAGAGAAGAAAAGGCAAACGAAGAAAATGAAAACTTTCTGAAGAAGGTGTCGTTCGACAACATCAAGGTGTCATTCGATACCCCTGCGAATTTAAGCCTATTTTCCTAATTTTGAAGATCAAGCAAATTTTCCTTAAATCACTTAAGGAAATTTGGTTGTATTAATTTACCATTTATTAAATTTGTCCAGTTACTCATGCAATAATTCATTTTAAAGAGAGTTTTATAGGGAGAGGATTTTTTAAACCCTTGTTTTATTTTCTCTCTAATATCTATTGCTATTTCAATTAATTCATGATGTTTTGCTTAGCTATGTTTGAATAGTTTTCTTGTTAGGTTTAGGGTTTTTGGGATTAGATGAATTTGTGTTAGACATAAATCTGATTTTAGGGAAACACTACTAATTATTCATCTAGATTGGGCTTTAATACTAGTTCATTGATCAGCCCCTTTGAATTAGATTATAAGTTAATTATTATATGTAGAAGTATTAATAATTACCTGAATTAATCTTAGAGGAGCAAGTTTTCTATTCACAAAGGAATTTGGTTTAGAAAGCTTGTGAACAATTGAACATAGATTTAATGCTTAGTTAATTCTCTAGAATTCATAAAAGGAAACTGGTTTGCTATGAATTAATTATAGATAGCTTGCTCATCGGAAGTTGGTTTACTTTACATTCGTGTTTGAGTTCTAGAATTAGGATTGGTGTCTGATTTTACGAACGGTGTCGAATGACACTATTATTGGTGTCTATTGACACTCGTCAGATTTAGGCTACAATATGGATTCTTCTGCGAAGTTCTCAAGTCCTAACGCTTGTTTTAACTGATTGAAAACACATATTCTCTGTTACTTGCTTGCTTATATTAGTTACTTAAAATCTCTATTGTCTGTGTTTCAATTAAAATCTCAAAACTAGCTGTGCGATTATTTGGTATTCCTGGATTCATCCCTAAGTACTATAGCTCTTTTGTTGTGCATCTGCAATTAAATACATATGGTAAAAATTTGTATATCAAGTTTTTGGCGCCGTTGCAAGAAACCAATTAACTTGCATACTACTTCTAGAATTTTTTTTATTTCTAGAATTTTTTAAATTATTTTTATTTTATTTTTAGTTACTAATTAGTTTCTTTTTTGTTAAAAAAATAGTTTTTTTTTTATTTTATTTTTGGTGTTTCAGGTGAATGCAAAAGAGAAGTGACGGTTCTAACAATCTCGAAGCACCCACCAACGAACAACTAGCTAGAATCAAAAGAGAAAACCGAAAAGAAAAGTCGAAATCAACCACTATGGGTGAACAAATCGATACCAACACTCTCCTAGAAGAAATGGGCATAATTTATGAGGCTAACGCTATGATCAATGGTCAATTGAGCTTCCCGCGACCTAAATATGATCAATTGGGTCGCGGAACATCATCATGAGTTGATCATGTGACCTACGAAGTGTTGTAGGTCGCAGATCATGCTCAATGTAGCATCCTGCGACCCAAACATGATCAATTAGGTCGCATAATGCCTTCGCAAGCTCGTCCCACGACCCAACATCATGCGTAGGTCGCGGGATGTCATCAACAATGCTTCCCACGACCCGAATGTCATGCATAGGTTGTGGGATGTCATCAACAAGCCTTCTCGCGACCCATATACACGTGTGGGTCGCGGGTCATGCTCAATGTCTCTTTCCACGACCTATTAACGACATTTTGGGTCGCGGAACATTAACGCAAGTTAATCCCGTGACCCAAATGACGTGAGAGGGTCGCATGTTGTCTTCACAAGCGTATCCCCCGACCCAAACAACATCATTTGGGTCACAAAAAAACATCATCAAAACGCTTCCCGGGACCCATACGTGCATCGTACACGCGGGACCATTTCAATCATCTAGTTTAACCTCATTACGTGGGTCAAAACAAGTTTACTAACTTAGTTTCAACAAGAACGTGCGATTTGCGAAGTGTTATTAACATATTCCATCACGAAATGAGGCCCATGGGATTAAACGGCAGTTCATGGGTCCAACGACATTCTTGACAAGCTAAATGGTCCAATACTTTCTTATGGGTGAATCTCCAAGCAAATCCCTTCGGTAGATCACGCACCGACATACTAGAAGATTCCAGGACACATACATGAAAAAGAAAGTCTTCCTTTACTCTACGATGAAAAGGAAATCTTCCGAAGAATCTACGAAGAAATGAAAATTGTCCGACGCACATTGCAGAAATGAAAACTATCCGAGAAGCTATCTTGAAAGTAAAAGCCCTGGTCGTAAGACGGTTTAGCTAAGAGTATAAATAGAATCGCTAGTTATATGTCATAAGACATCTTTTGATCTTTTAATTCTCGCATCTCTTGAGCTCTCAAACTTTTGTATTCGAGAGTTTTATCAATAAACGACGTACCTTCGATATTGTTCTTTGCTTTCTTTTACTTTCAAGCGGTTCATATATAGAGAGTCGACTATCCCTAAAAATTTTGTAGACAAGAAACTACTCGAATTTTTTTCGAGTTCGGTTTTACCTGCAACAAAACCCGAAAAAAACTGAAAGAAAACCCGAAAAATCCGAACAAACCCGAACTAAACCCGAACTAAATCCGAACAAACCCGAACAAACAAGAACAAACCACACAAACACCAACGATAAGATAAGGATAGACCGTATTTTTTTGGTGTATCAGATACCCGAAATATTTTCGGATAAACCGAAACCGAACCCAAAACCGAACTAACCGACATATTATACCCAATTGGATAATTAGATGTATCCGAACCCGATCCGAACCCGATTTTTTTTTGCAGATTTTGGGTTCGGGAAAAATGTCCAGCTATTAAATAACTAGATGTTTCGCCATATCCCATGATTGTCGAGCTATGGAACAAACAAACAAAATATGGTTAATGGACTCATTCTCATCTCCGTATATTTTGCACCGAGTGTCTACTATCATACCTCTTGTTTGTAATCTTTCTGAGAACAGCCAAAGCACCATTCAAGACTTTCTAAATAAACATCCTAATCTTTGGAACAGTTCTAATTTTCCTGCATCTCATTTTTCAAAGGATTCAAAGAAAATTAACTTAATTCACCTATTTTTCACACCTCGTAGACTTTATTTTTGGGTTAACTAAATTAAATTAAAATGCTTTAAAAAAAGAGAGAATTAGGTGACATATGAGATAAATTCGACAGATTTTAACTTTGATGATCCTTGGTTTATCGTGTGGATTCTCAATTCCACCATAAAACTGACAAAAGGAGTTTGTTCCGAAGAAGAAAAAGAAAAGGAAAGCCATCTTGTGAAGGGCTCAGAAGAAAACTATGGCTTCCAATTTCTGGACTTCGACGCACTTGTAAGTTTCGATCTTGACAGATCTCCGTCGCTAATTCAGTTTCTGTTTTCCTGAATCCTTTGTTTTGGGTTTCTTGGCACACAGCAAAGAGCTTAAGGACCCAGAAGAAGTTAATGTTGTTCATCCTCTTGATGCTCAGAGAGGAATCTCTGTTGAAGATTTCAGGCTCATTAAGCTTCGTATGTCTGACTGTATGTTTGGATTCCAGTGCTCTTGAGCTTTCTTACCCTATTAATTTCCTGAATTAATCATCTCTATGTCTTTGGCTAGTTCATTAGTTTCTGGTTTGCTGTATGGATCATCAATTCATATTCTTATTCATTTCAGATATATCAAAACTCGCACAACACATTAAGATAAGGCAAAGGTGAAGTCTTTGGATAAATATATCACCTCTCTTAGTTTTCAGCAACCACCCTTTAATCATCTTTCAACAAGGATTACTGATTTAGCACATTTTTCATATGTTTCAGAGTTGTTGCAACTGCAGTAACCTATATGCGACGTGTTTATACAAGGTATGCTGCTCTAGTGTACTGTCTTATGATTTGATAATCTTGTGAAGCAAGAAGCTCTGTCATTGATTTCTGGTCTGCGTTGGCAGAAAGAGTTTGACAGAATATGAGCCGCGGCTTGTTTCTCCCACCTGCTTGTATTTGGCTTGCAAAGCAGAGGAGAGTGTGGTGCATGCCAAAATTCTTGTCTTCTACATTAAAAAATTGTGTAATTCTTCTTTTCATTTCTGCTTCAAACTTATTTGATTGGGAACTTTCTTGAGTTTCTGACGAAATCCGATGCTTTACTCAGATGCGGATGAAAAGTTTAGATATGAGATTAAAGATATTCTGGAAATGGAGATGAAGATATTGGAAGCCTTGAATTTTTATCTTGTTGTATTCCACCCATACCGATCCCTGCCTGAGTAAGTCTGTTGTATATGTTTTCTACCGGATCTTATGTGTCTATTATATTCAGATCAGACATAAAATCATTTCCTACCATGGTATGCATGTCGTTTTAATTGTTATTCTTGCTTTACAGGTTCTTGCAGGATTCTGGAATCAACGACACAAATATGACCCATTTAACTTGGTATGTATCCAAAATTTGAAAACAAAACCTTTTTTCCGTCATTAAGCTTATGTATGAAGTGTTATAATCAAGAAGTCAATTGCATTCCTCTTAGAACATCAAGCAGCATCTTACAAATCCTATTGAACACACAGTTAATTGATTTGCAAGCAAAATTAAATGCTCTCTTGATGCTAATGTTCTTGTGGAAACTACAGGGGTCTTGTCAACGACACATACAGAATGGACCTCATCCTTATACATCCGCCTTATCTCATCACACTCGCTTGCATTTACATAGCTTCTGTATACAAAGAGAAAGACATAAGGACATGGTTTGAAGAGCTTTCTGTGGACATGAACATAGTAAGTCTATGTTAACACCCTTGATTCCTTTATCCTACTTTTCTCTTATCATGTCGTTCTCTTCCTTTAGTTCTTTGAGAAATAATCAGCTCTGTTGTTATACATTTTGGTCATTTCTAGTAACAACAGAGCTTGTAATTTCTTGATGAACCAAAAGAAAACAGTGTGTATTGCACATTTCACATATTTTTTAAATGAACAAAATCTGCAGTTGAATTCATTCATCATATGTTCTGAAATTGGCAGGTGAAAAATATCGCAATGGAGATATTAGATTTCTATGAAAACCACAGAATGTCTACAGATGAGAGAATTCACGCCGCCTTCAACAAACTTGCTACAAGCCCGTAAAGTTTTAACGTGAATCTACTTGACTCGTCTATGTTTTTGTTCCCCCGATTAAATTATGTTGTGCTTGAAGTTTCTGAGATGAGAGATTGTTTGGTTTTTGCTTGTCTTGGTTCCTCCATGTCTTGGCATGCGTATGCAAAGTGAAAAATAAAAGTAAGATTTGGCAAAACTTAAGCTTTGTTTAAAACCTGTCTTTCCTTGACAGAGAGCACCTGACAAACTAATTATGGTGTCAAATTGCAAACGAAGAAACAACTGATATTATCATTTAGTTAACCGATCCGAGATGTTCAGATTGTTGGTTGCAAAACCTTGTTTCAGTGAGCTTTTGGTTTTGGGTTGAAATGTTAAATTTCTAAATCATCATAAAAATAAAATATTTACAAGATAGTCTCCAAAGCAAAGGAATTAGCCTGAAAAATAATGAAAAGTTAGAAACTGAACGAAAACCCAGGTTTAGCTAAGAAGCGCAGAGCACTAGGAGTTAAAGAATAAAGCATTAGCTGATCTTTTTTTATTTTGAGCACCTCATAAGCTGATCCTTCTCCTTATGTGTTGCCAACGAAGTAGAAGTACACAATGCTTGGTCGGTTCTACATAGTGAAGGCTAGCAATGCGCTCAGTAATCGTTTCATCAATTACTTGACAAACTGTAAATGAACGTTATACAATTTTTGATATTTTCTATCGTTTCTTTCTTTCCAAATTGTAAACTAGGGAAATGTCCGTAATTCCGCTGATTGACTTCATTTTATTTGTTTTTTATCTAGTATTAAAGGGTCTTAACTAATTATTAACTATATTCAGGTTTTTTTTAGTGTAAGGTCTTTCATATCCTTGTTATGTTTTTGTTTGTAATTTTTTTCCCCTTTTTTTAGTTGTAAAATAATTTAAGATCAGACTTTCAGTGTATGTATGGAATGTAATAAACTGATATGAATATTATTTAGTGGCGGAAAAAACTGTGGTAATATTTTATTTAATAAAAATATTTCAAAATATCAACAACTTTTTTTTGTACTATAGTCAATTTGAAATACATGTGGTGAAATTTATGGTTACAACGTAATGTGTTGATGTTTTTTTGCCTGTTCAGATATTCTAAACATATTGAAAAGTCTCATTCAACTTCTTGCGTAGCCACTGCTTGTGTGATTTATAAATCTCCAATAAGCATTTTGAATAAATGATTGGTTAACGAACCTGATGTTGTTTCATGGATGTCGTGAATGTGAGGTAGAAGTTGATGATCTCTTTGAAGATAATGTCATTTGGTAAACAGTATTTGATTGTTGGAGAAAAGTATTGTATAGTTTATGTTATTTTCTTGATGATGTGGCCAATAAATTTTAGGCGGAGATCATTTGTGTTTGGTAGTGGAGTTGTAATTCTCTTTAAATATATTTAGAAAATTACAACCATTGTAGAATTGGTAGCTATGAAAATTGATAGATGTTTGGAAATTTGGATGTATTGTTCTTATGTGAGTTGTTGCTATTTATATTGTTTGTAGAATGTGTAGCAATTATTCCTTGATTTTTTTTACTATACCATCTTAAATTTGTTTTAATTGTAACTAAAACCTATATTGATTTTGATATTTGTGTTGACCATGAGTTATGAGACACTAAAATTGTCTTTAAGACATACTCCCTCCGTTTCATAATAAGTGTCGTTTTAGAGTTAAATTTTTGTTTCATTTTAAGTGTCGTTTTGCTTTTTCAATGTAGATTTATTACCAAATTTCCAGTTTTATCCCTACTTTTCAAGCTTATTAATTACAAAAACTAAAGAATAGAACATATTAAATAGGGGTAAAACGGAAAATTTAATGGTTTTTTTTAATTTGTGTGAAATATGTCAAAACGACACTCTTTAAGAAACAGAGGGAGTAATATTTTTTTTGCCATGGACTTAACTACACTTTGTTGACCTGACACATGAATGTGAACAAGTAAAATACATAATGAGAACACAAATTTGTTAGTAATTTTGCGACGAATACTAAATTGATTAGGTCCGATAGGTACTTCTACATTTGAAAGTTACATGCATACATATCTTAGCAAAACAAAGTTTAAGTCATGTACTGAAATGATTAATAATATGTTAAGTCGTATATATTTTTGACTTTAATCAAGAGAAAGTTTTTTAAAGGACATTATAAATATAAAATATTATTGTATTATATTATAAATAGACACAAACAGGGAGTACATGCATGGAAGAGCATCATGGGCCATGAGAAAAGATTGGAGGAGCAGACTAGGTTTTTTGTTTCAATTGGGAGGAGTTACGGTTTTTGTTTGCATAAATTGGTAAAAAAAGAATGGTTAAAACGTAAATTGTTTCATTTGAGTTTTTTTTGTTTAGATAAATTGATAAAAAAAAATGACACTTGACAGCTTCTCAGAACTTGCTGAAAAGTGTAACTCTTCTATATTTATATAAGATTGTAGCATAGACATCCATCTTGATGAGGATAACATTTGGATACGGGAAAGAGTATGTGGTGATACGAGATATAATGTTATTCTAGTCCGGTGTAATGGAACGATTCAAAAGCCCGTTCCACAATTCTGTCCACAGTGTAACATAAAATTCAAGAATTTAAAATTCCATATAGAATTTGGAATTCCATTCAAATAACAAGGTTTTGCTTAGGATTCCACTCTTCATATTTTTAACATAAAATCATTCTCAAATCTAATAAAAAAATAAATCATTATGTTTAATTTTCTAATTGAATAAGACATGATTCTGATTTGTATTTTGAAATCATAGAATGAATAACAGGGTATTCTAATAAATATTTTAAAATCATTGATTGAATAACATAGGATTCTTAGTAGAATTTTAGATCTATTAAAATACCAAAAACCAATAAACCCCATTAAATAAATAAGGAGTTACAAAAATAAAATAATTAATCACGTGTTTCATCTCATTCACTACATAGAAGACAGGCATGCTTTTGTCCCCATCATTTCATTCGAGGCAGGCCATCCTCGACAGCCCAATGTACCTCAAGCGGGTCACTAACAAGTGGAACGACTACTACTCGATGTTCTATTAAAAGACATCTTCAAAGTTAAAAGACAAGTTGAGGTAAAGGCTCTGCTATAAATCTCTGCATCTTTGTTCTTGGTTTCGATTCTAATCAGCGTTTGGGAGATTTTTTTTTGTGTATCCATTGGAAAGATGCTTTTTAGCGATTAGTTTTTGTGTATTCGTTTACCGATTTGCTTTTGTGCATCACTGGGAGGAAAATCTCGAACAAGTGAGCTATCTGGTTTGACATCTCTTGGAACACTGAATCTGGATGCTCGTCATGTTACTGATGCTGGGCTTTCTGCACTTACGAGTAAGTCATTCCAATTCTTCTTGCTTTCGTCCATAGTCATCTGATTGCTGTACTCTTTGTTTTGACTGGCTTGAATTCACCTTGATCTCTTTTATTTTGAAACGCTAGATTCTTATCCTCTCTGCTTCATGTATTTACCTTTTTTGTTGGCTTCATTGATACAAACCTGAAGAATCTGCAGTCACTAGAGATATGTGGTGGTGGATTAATTGATGCTGGTGTCATGAACATTAAAGATCTTTCATCCCTTAGACTCCTCAATCTATCACAGAACTTCAACCTCACAAACAAAACACTGGAGTGGATTTCTGGTAAAAATACAGTCCTTGATTATAATCAGATATATCATATGTACCTGAAAGTTGTGATTGAACACCAATCTATATGCAGAGTGAAGAGTGCTTAGTTTTTGAATTAAAGAACATGTAAATAGGTATCATTTTCAGATTACATCAAAGAGTCGTAGTCACATGCTCTCAAGACTGCTTGCTCGATCTGTTAGTTGTGTATTCGTAATAACTTTGTCGTTGCAGCAAAGACTCAAATTATTGAGAAAGACACGCAATCAAAGCTCTCAGATAATTAGTTAGAGGAAGACAAGTCAAGGAGTTAGAATTAGTCAAGAAGTTGTTAATTCTTTTGTTGTTAAAAGTCCTTCTCATTGAACTTGCTTTAAGACAAATTGGGAAAACAATTAGATTATGTTACAGCAGGGAATTATCAATACTTAAAAATAGCTATACAAAATAAAAATCCCATAAGACGAACCAAGTCGTAAGAAACTAATAATCTTGACATGACTCGAGAAATGAACAGCAAAATCACTTCGAATCCAGAGATGGTTGATTTCTTGGCGCAACAGATTTCACAAAAGCATTGTAATATTTCTTTACACCAATTCCTGACCACCGATAGACAACAGCTTTTGCCACAACGGAGCAACCCTGAGTTCCAATTACCTTCACCATGTTTCCTAACGTACTCCATCAAAATCTCATCTTCCGTTGCAGCATAAAGCCTTGAAGCTTCGGGAGAAAGCACCAATGGAGAGATGCTTCAAAGAGAGAAGCCGTTCACAGTCGTCGCTCGAAGCTCACAGTCGCCACTCAACTGCTAGAGAATGAATTATTTTTCCGGTTTAGACGGTGTATATTTCATTTCCGTTCAATCTTTTGGTTTAAGATTTAATTTTTTCAGATGAACTGATTGTATATTGAACTGACAATTTTACCAAATCACACACACACTAATACAAAAATCCCATTTTTCTCAACGTAATCATCTTTGTCTTTGTCTGGTTATATAACTGAAGCAGTAGAAAATATGAATCTTTTTTTTTTTTTTTTGTGTAAACAAGGAAACTGGGATTTTTTTTGCGATCTCATATTGATCCCAATCTCTTCAGCTCTTTGTCGAAGATGATTTGTCTGTTTGTGATCCGTTGATGGGCATTAAACAACAACTAACAGGCTATTATTTTAATTTTTTTTACTTGCTTAAAAATGAAGTGGCTTCAGGTTAATATGCATATGTAATTTTTACTTTTCACTATTTTAAACTAGATCATTGTTATTTAAGCAGATTAAATGGTATTTTTTTAAGCAGAAAATTCTAGATAGAAATCCAAATTAATCTTCTTCTTTTTTTGTATCAAATTTTTTTGTTCAATATTAATCGATGAAAGTTAGGCCAACAAGCTTTACAAATTGAAAGTCATCCAACCAATAGATAGGTAACAATAGTAAAGAAAACAACCAAATTAACGAGTTGAACACTCTAAATCCAGTAGGTTACGTAGCCAAGATGGACCATAACGAGATATGTAGGAATGGTACCGATGGTCCTTTGTTACACTAACAACAATGCACATGGCCGGCTTATTCCCTGAAACAACAACACTCGTATAAGAACATGCTTGAATAGAACCCAACACAGTAAAGGCCTTATTCAACAACGTCTGGAGAGATGGGTACTGTGTTAGTTGACGAATTGCATCCAATAACTGGTGATCCGATACTTCGAAAATGATATTAGGGATATGCAAATCTGCCACACTGGTGACAGCCCAATAAACCCTTCTAGCTCTGCTTCCAATCTTGTTCTAGTATTTGCAAATGCATTCCTGCCATGGAATAATGGTGTACCATTGTAGTCCCTAACAATCCAACATGTACCACTTAAGCGGTTCGGGTGTAACCACGAGCTAGCTATGTTACATTTAAGGAATGGGCCGACAGGCTTCTGCCAAACTCGATGCTCACTACCGACTCCCGTTGGCTGCTCCTGCGTATTTACAATAGACCATTCAAGCAAATCATCCTTAGCCCGTTGCAAAATCAAGTCTGCGGGCACTAAAGTCTGCTCAAATATTAACCCATTTTGTGCTTTCCAGATTTGCCATAGCAACCATGGAAATGTGACAACATGACCAACGTTGAGTCCATGATTTGCCAAGAAGTGAATATTTAGGAAAGGCGAAGTTGAGAAAAACCCATTCGGCGGGGTATGTAGACCAAAAAGCTCCCATATTTCCACGGCCAGTGGGTAATGAAACAATACATGACAAATGGTTTCATTAGCACCACCACACGCTGGACAAATCGGGTCAACGTTCATCCCTCGTGATGTGAGTCGGTCCCTAACAGCAAGCGCACCAGACAAGCATCTCCAAAGAAAATGCTTTACTTTGGGGGCTGCCTTGACTTTCCAAATTTTATTCCATAGCGTCTTTTCCAAAGGAGGAAGAGGAGCTACTTGAGCCATTTCGGCATCCATGAGAATTTTGTAGCCACTCTTAACCGTGTATGTACCAGACGAAGTATAACCCCAGTAAAACCCATCTGGTATAGTCCGGTTGGGCTTGATTTGACGAATTCGGACACAATCCACATCGTAGAATAACTTTGCAAGTACATCATCATCTCAAATATCAGTACCAGGAATCAAGAGATCAGTTATATGTTTGTTGTCTAGGAAATGGAAACCTAGGTCCATTATCGAACAGCCAGCCATCGGAGAAAACGAAAGTATCCTTGCCATTACCAATGGATCTAACCAACCCCCGTTGTAATAATTCGCGCCCATACATTAAGATTTCCCATGCATAAGACGGATTCTTACCAACCGGACAATCCAAAAAGGTACCTCCAAGGAAATATCTGCTCTTGAGAAATCTGGACAGCAGGGTATCAGGGTTGTCAATGAGACGCCGAGCCTACTTACACAGTAACGCTTGATTGAATGACAATATGTCATGAAATCCAATACCGCCATTCTCTTTAGTCATAGTTTCTTCCAGGCAACCCAAGGAATCTTGCTATGATTATCGCCACTACTCACCAATATTTCGTCATGGCACTAGTTAGTTTCTGGCATAAGTGTTTTGATAACCGGAAAGATGACATCGCATAAGCTGGTAGAGCCAAGGCAATGGATTTGAGAAGAATCTCCTTCCCACCCTGAGAAAGAGCCTTCCCAAACCAGCCTTGCAACCTCGATTTTAATTTTTCATGTATAAACTGCAATAGTTTACGTTTTAAACCACCAAAGCATTCTGGAAGGCCCAAATAAGAACCTTCACCACCTTCTTTATCAATCCCTAGGATCTGCTGCAAGGGTAGTTTCCTTCCCACAGATATGTTTCCCAAAGATAACCGAGGATTTATTCGGGTTAATCATCTGTCCTGATGCCTCCCCATAAAGATGCAGACAACGCATAATTTTCATGCAATTTGTTGTTGAAGCCCTACATAAAAGTAGACTATCATCAACAAATAGTAGATGATGTACCGTTGGACCATGGTTTACCAATGCTAACCTATGTAGGCGACCAGCTCGTTCTGACTGATTGAGAATATTAATCAAGGCTTCCGCACCCATCACAAAGAGGAAAGGTGACAAAGGGTCGCCTTGACGGAGCCCTCGCTCAGGTTTAAAGAACCCATGGGAATGCCCATTTAAAAGGACTGAATACGATACCGAGGTAATACAAGCCATAATCCATGTAACCCAGACTTCACTGAATCCCAATTTTCGCATTAGGTTTTCCAAGAAAATCTCTTCTACTCTGTCGTATGCTTTAGACATATCTGTCTTAATAGCCATGAAGTCGTTACTACGAAAGAATTAGTACGAAGGGCATGAGTAGCCTCATGAGCTATCAAGATATTGTCTGTAATTAAGCGACCCGCCGCAAAAGCCCCCTGGGTATCAGAAATGAACTCAGGTAGGAAAAGTTTTAATCTGTTACATAAGATCTTCGAGATAATCTTGTAGTGAACATAACAAAGGCTGATTGGTCGCAAGTCCTTCATGTGAGATGAAGCTGATACCTTAGGTAGAAGACATATATTGGTATGGTTCCAGTGGTGTGGCAACACACCAGAAAGGAAGAATTCCAAAATTTCCTTGACCACCGACGGCCCAACAATGTTCCAATTTTTTTTTGTAAAAAACACCGGTGAACCTATCAGCCCCTGGAGCGCTGTTTCCTTTTATTGCAAAAGCTGCTAACTTGATCTCATCCGCAGTCACCGGGCGCGTTAAATTATCATTCATAGCCGACGTTACTCTTAGAGATAGGCCAACAAAAAGTTTTTCCATATCTTCCGGATTGGAGGAGATGAACATTTGACGAAAGTAGTCCACCGCTACATGACCCTTTGGTTGTTCCGCAGAAGATTCACAATTATTTTATCATACAACATAAGTATTCGGTTACGAGCACGACAGCCCTTAACACTGTTATGAAAATATCGAGTATTGCGGTCCCCTTCCTTTAACCATTTATCACGGGACTTTTGCTTCCAAAATCGTTCCTCATCTCGATAAGCAGTTGCCACCTCAGCTTTCAGATGACTTAAAAGTTGATATTCTGGCGCAATCTTGCTCACTTCTAGTTCTAAAGCAGCGTGCAAAGCCATAAGACGATTGGCTGAGTTCTGATTAGTTTCCCGTTTCCAGGTAGATAAAGCTCGACGACAACTTGAAATACGGTCCACTAACGAAGTTTGAGGTCCCTCATCCATTCCCAGCCACCCTTGCCTAACAATCTCCTCCACACCATCCTGGTTAAGCCACCTGTTATCAAAACAGAATTTTCCGTGACCATGTACCAGAGGATCATATAGGAATTTAATTAGAAGGGGCCTATGATCCGACCCCCATAAATCTAGGTAGTGCATTTTTTATCTTGAAAAGTAATTAAACCAATCATCGTTTCCAAAACTACAATCGAGTTTGCATTGAACGTAACCATCTCTCCAACCAGTCCAAGAAAAAGAATTTCCCACGCTTCTCAATTCACGAAATTTTGCAGTTGGAAATCATATTTCGAAAGTCCCAAAAGGTGGGTTCTTCACGTATTGGACCTCCTAACTTTTCATGAGCATACAATAATTCATTAAAATCCCCAACAAGCAGCCAAGCATCATCTCGTTGTAATCCAATATGAGACAAGGTATTCCACACTTCAGAATGAAGTGCAATAACCGGGTCACCATAGACACAAGAGAGAAAATAAGAAAAAGATTCATGCTTGACTCGTAAGTCAATGATCCGATTATTAGCTGAAATAATGTTTATAAGAAAATAGCGTTTCCACAATAAAGCTAAACCACCACTACGTCCAACGGGCTCCACTGTGAATATCTCATTAAAACCTAGACTTTGCTTTAAACCAAGCAAAAAATTATTTTTCTGTTTTGTTTCCATTAAAAATAAAACATGAGGAGAATGGACTTTGCACAACTCCCGAAGACGAGGAACTGTTTCAGGACTACTAGCACCTTGACAGTTCCAGCTCAATATACTCATGGAACCCTCAGCGGCTTCAATCTGGAAGCCATCGTTCTGGTTTGTTTTTTCTTGTTTCCTGACACTGATTTGGACGCACCATCACTACATGAGGATGGTAGCGCCTCTACCAAAGGTAAAGGTTTCTGAACAGACTTGCCCGATTTCAATTTCTTTGTCACTTGGACATTAGGTTGTTCATCCTTAAAGACCAAAGCCCGGGCCCTTTTATTCGTCATTTTGGGTATAATTCGAGGAACTGAAGGTTGAGTGGAGCCATCGTCAATCCACCATTTAGGCTTAGGCTTAGGTGATCTCCGAATAGGGCTGGATTTACGGGGAGTCACTCTCCACTTCGGAACTCGACTTACAGCAACCACATACAATGGAGCCCCCAATATTTTAAGAGCAGAAATCTTGTTGACCTCATGGACATGAGGATCTAGTAATGTTGCTTCCGATGAAACTTCAGGCGCAAGGCCAGAGTTATCTTCCTCACTAAGAGCAGCCTTAAGTAGGAGTCTGTTCTTCTTGCCATTAAACCCAACCTCGCTGAAATTACCAACCCTTTCCAAAGCAGGTTTTCGAAATCTCACAGGAGTCTCATCGGAACCAGAACTACCACCATCATAGACTGTACGAGTAGTCAATAGAGAGAAGTTTCAAAGAGAGAAGCCGTTCACAGTCGTCGCTCGAAGCTCACAGTCGCCACTCAACTGCTAGAGAATGAATTATTTTTCCGGTTTAGATGGTGTATATTTCATTTCCGTTCAATATTTTGGTTTAGGATTTAATTTTTTCAGATAAACTGATTGTATACTGAACTGACAATTTTACCAAATCACACACACAATAATACAAAAATCCCATTGTTCTCAACGTAATCATCTTTGTCTTTGTCTGGTTATATAACTCAAGCAGTAGAAAACATGGATCTTTTTTTTTTTTTTTTGTAAACCAGGAAACTGGGATTTTTTGTTTTTGCGATCTCATATTGATCCCAATCTCTTCAGCTCTTTGTCAAAGATGATTTGTCTGTTTGTGATCTGTTGATGGGCATCAAACAACAACAGGCTATTATTTTAATTTTTTTTACTTGCTTAAAAATGAAATGGCTTCAGGTTAATATGCATATGTAATTTTTACTTTTCACTATTTTAAACCAGATCATTGTTCGAAATGAGTTAAAACCAAATGGTATTTTTCTAAGCAGAAAATTCTAGATAAAAATCCAAATAAATCTTCTCTTTTTTTTGTCTCAAAATTTTTATTGAATATTAATCGATGAAAGTTAGGCCAACAAGCCTTACAAATTGAAAGTCACTCAACCAATAGATAGGTAACAGTAGTAAAGGAAACAACTAAATTAACGAGTTGGACATTCTAAATCCAGTAGGTTACGTAGCCAAGATGGACCATAACGAGATATGTAGGAATGGTACCGATGGTCCTTTGTTACACTAACAACAATGCACATGGCCGGCTTATTCCCTGAAACAACAACACTCGTATAAGAACAGGCTTGAATAGAACCCAACGCAGTAAAGCCCCTATTCAACAACGTCCGGAGAGCTGGGTACTATGTTAGTTGACGAATTGCATCCAATAACTGGTGATCCGATACTTCGAAAATGATAATAGGGATATGCAAATCTGCCACACTAGTGACAGCCCAAATAAACCCTTCTACCTTTGCTTCCAATCTTGTTCTAGTATTTGCAAATGCATTCCTGCCATGGAATAATGGTGTACCATTGTAGTCCCTAACAATCCAACATGTACCACTTAAGCGGTTCGGGTGTAACCACGAGCTAGCTATGTTACATTTAAGAAACGGGCCGACAGGCTTCTGCCAAACTCGATGCTCACTACCGACTCCCGTTGGCTGCTCCTGCGTACTTACAATAGACCATTCAAGCAAATCATCCTTAGCCCGTTGCAAAATCAAGTCTGCGGGCACTAAATTCTGCTCAAATATTAACCCATTTCGTGCTTTCCAGATTTGCCATAGCAACCATGGAAATGTGACAGCATGACCAACGTTGGGTCCATGATTTGCCAAGAAGTGAATATTTAGGAAAGGCGAGGTTGAGGAAAACCCATTCGGCGGGGTAAGTAGACCAGAAAGTTCCCATATTTCCACGGCCAGTGGGCAATGAAACAACACATGATAAATGGTTTCATTAGCACCACCACATGCTGGACAACTCGGGTCAACGTTCATACCTCGGGATGTGAGTCGGTCCTTAACAGCAAGCGCACCAGACAAGCATCTCCAAAGAAAATGCTTTACTTTGGGGGCTGCCTTGACTTTCCAAATGTTATTCCATAGCGTCTTTTCCAAAGGAGGAAGAGGAGCTACTTGAGCCATTTCAGCATCCATGAGAATTTTGTAGCCACTCTTAACCGTGTATGTACCAGACGAAGTATAACCCCAGTAAAACCCATCTGGTATAGTCCGATTGGGCTAGATTTTACGAATCCGGACACAATCCACATCGTAGAATAACTCCGTAAGTACATCATCATCCCAAATATCAATACCAAGAATCAAGAGATCAGTTATATGTTTATTGTCTAGGAAATGGAAACTCATATCCATTATCGAACAGCCAACCATCGGAGAAAACGAAAGTATCCTTGCTATTACCAATGGATCTAACCAACCCCCGTTATAATAATTCGCGCCCATACATTAAGCTTTTCCATGCATAAGACGGATTCTTAACGAACTTTGCCCACAGACAAGCTCGCACAGACATCCCGCGGGCTACACGATCGGCACAGCCCGCGTACCACGGTCATGGACTACCCCACGGGCCGTGCAAGGCATTTAGCTCGCGGGAAAAGTCCTTTGGCTTGTTCCGTGGGCTAGACCTTCTATAAACTCACACGACGAACCATCAAGCCTATTTTATGGACATTTGGTTGGTGGGTCCCGGTCAAAACCTCACCAAGCAATGTGCTAGCTAAGTTTCACAATGGGTCCCGACATACTTCACCAAGAAATGTGCTAGCTAAGTCTCATTGCGGGTCCCGAACCTTCTTAGACAAACCAATTCGATCTTCCTATGATCAGTTGAACGTCCGGACATGAGATTGACCCGCAAAAGATCGAACAAAGACATCGAGACAATCGTCCCCGGGCCAAGTCTGGACCATGGCCCGCGGGACAAGACCATGGCCTTTACCTACGAGCTACGTAAACACTGTGGCCTGCGAGATGAGCTTAATAGTGTAGCTCGCGGGCTACATCCTTGCCGTAGCCCGCAAGCTACACCCTTGCCATGGCCCGCGGTCTACATGCTCAACGTGGCCCGCGGGATGAACTTAGTATCATAGCTCGCGGGTTACACTCTTGCTGTGGCCCGCGAGCTACACCATTCCCATGACCCACAGGCTACATGCTCAACGTGGCTCGTGGGATGAACTTAGTAACATAGCTCGTGGGCTACACTCTTGCCGTGGCCTGCGAGCTACACCATTGCCATGACCAGCGGGCTACATGCTCAACGTGGCCCGCGGGATGAACTTCGCAACATAGCTCGCGGGCTACACTCTTGCCGTGGCCCGCGAGCTATACAACTATCGTGATCCGCGGGCTACATGCTCAAACGTGGCCCACAGGATGAGCTTAGCAACGTAGCTCGTGGGCTACACTCTTGCTGTGACCCGCGAGCTACACCCTTGCCATGGCCCGCGGGCTTCAGGTTCAACATGGCCCGCAGGGTGAGATCGATGGCATAGTCCGTGGGCTTCGTCCTTGTCGTGGCCCGCAAGACAAGTTTCTCTTCAATGTATGCGGGCTAAGTCTCAGACATTGCCCACGACATTTCTCACATTTTAATCCGCGAGCTAAGTATCAAGTATGGCCCGCAAGATTGTTTACATCCAATCCGCGAGCCGACTTAGCTCGTCTAGCAACATCGCATCCCGTGGGTCTGTCACATGGCTTAGTTTCATCGCGAACTAAGTTCCCACGGTGAACATTTCATCAAACGATCATCGTAATCACACTCTTTTTCCTTTGGTAAGGTTTTTCCCATGTGGTTTTCTTTGCCAAGGTTTTTAATGAGGTGATCATCAGAACACATACGACTTACGAGATTATCTCAACAATCTCGTGGGTCCAGAAACACTTATAACTAGCCAAATAGCCCAATTCAGTTCGTGGGCCCATTTCCATCTTCCATCAAGACAAAGCCCTAAGGTTTGTTCCGAGCACCGTTAAGCAAGAAGGTTCGAGAATAGAATTATCGGAGTGTCTAAGGAGAAAGGAAACTATCTAGAAGACTGCTGGAAGAATGGAAGCAAATCTTCAGGAAATGGAAGGCCCACGAAAGAGCTTGGGCCCCAAGCCAGTTTAGTTAGTGTATATATAGGATCTAAGGTCGTAGGTCTTAGATCATCTTCTTCTCTCTCGAATAGCCTAAGTCTTAACAGCTTGTATTCAAGAATTCTCTTTGCTATCAATAAAACAACCCCATCTTTCTTCTCTTGTTCTTTGTCTTTTTACTCTTACTTTCTGAGCGGTTCACAATAGAGAGTCGACGATCCCTTAAAAGATCCGTTTGATAATTTTTTGGTTGTGTGTGAATTCTTTCCCACACAATTTGGCGCCGACTGTGGGGACCTCATCAACTGCTCCACACGAAGAATCGCTCGGAACTATGAACATGGTTGAAGGTGACAATCTCGTGGATCAATTCCATCTCGACGGATCCACGATGACCCCACCTCATGGTGGAAAATACATGCTCATGAATATGTCTCTACATCCTACAATGGATCATCCCTGTTAGTATGTCAACATGATCATGGGAGGGTTGCCATATTGCCCAGATCGTGTCTCTGCAATCGAGTCTTTCTAGCGGAAGGCAAGCACCAGACCTACGCGGGCCACCACGCTAAACTCTCCAGACTGCAACATCTCTTTCACCGAGAAGGACGCAGAAGCAATCAACCGACCTCACAACGATCCTCTCGTCATCCAGCTAACGATCGGCGACATCAACATCACCAAGGTTTTAGTGGACACATGAAGCTCGGTGAATATGATCTTCATGGGCACACTACTGTGTATGAAGTTGGACCCATCATGAATCGACGAAACTCCGTAGCCTCTAATAAGCTTCTCTGGAATAACAACCATGACCCTTGGAACGATCGAGCTCCCTATTCAGCTCGAAGGCATCACGAAGACGGTGACCTTCGCAGTCACCGATCACCCTACAATCTACAACGCGATACTGGGAACCACCTGGTTGAACTCAATGCGCGCGGTCCCATCTCCTTACCACTTGTACATCAAGTTCCCAACATCCGAGGGAATCAAAACCGTCCGAGGAAA
Source organism: Aurinia saxatilis (assembly GCA_900406295.1). Classification (NCBI taxonomy): domain Eukaryota; kingdom Viridiplantae; phylum Streptophyta; class Magnoliopsida; order Brassicales; family Brassicaceae; genus Aurinia; species Aurinia saxatilis. The sequence continues at coordinate 4,067 of OVAP01000256.1, read as the reverse complement.
CCAGAAGGAATCCAGAACATGCTTGCTCACCGAACACAAATTAAGGAAGCCTGTCACAGATCGGGTCCCAGGGCGCAAGCAGAAGAAACAACAGATGAAACACAGAGCTAGGAAGCAACTATCTGTCGCAATGCATTAACTACAGATCGCGGAAGCTCAGGAAGAAGAATCACATGTGGACCCCGTCATATCTATCTGCGTAGACGATCAACATCCAGAACGACTCGTGGAGATCGGCGCGGACCCAACAGACTCCCTCCGCACAGAGCTCATCGCTTTTCTGAAAAGAAACGTCAACACCTTCGCTTGGGCGGCCGAAGATATGCTTGTAATCAGCATGGACATTGCATGTCATGAACTCAACGTGGACCCAACCTTCAAGCCAATCAAGCAGAAGAGAAGAAGGATGGGCCCTAAACGAGCACAAGCAGTGAACGATGAAGTAGACAAACTCCTCAAAGTCGGATCAATCATGGAGGTCAAGTACCCAGATTGGATAGCCAACCCAGTAGTGGTTAAGAAGAAGAATGGAAAATGGAGAGTCTGCGTTGACTTCACCGACCTCAACAAAGCATGTCTAAGGACAGCTTCAATCTTCCTCACATCGATCGGTTGGTCGAAGCAACAGCAGGGAACCAACTCCTGTCATTCATGGACGCTTTCTCAGGATACAATCAGATCTTCATGCATCCTCACGACCACGAGAAGACAACCTTCATCACCGACAGAGATACCTATTGTTATAAAGTTATGCATTTTGGTCTTAAGAATGCATGTGCAACGTACCAGAGGCTGGTCAGTAAGATGTTTGTTGAACAGCTGGGAAAAACCATGGAGGTATACATCGATGACATGCTCGTGAATTCGATGAACCAACATGACCACGTGGCCCACCTCAAAGACTGCTTCAAACAGCTCAACAAGCACAACATGAAGTTGAACCCCACCAAGTGTCGTTTCGGAGTAACCTCCCGCGAGTTCATTGGCTACCTTGTCACCCACCGCGGCATAGAAGCCAATCCAAAGCAAATCAAAGACCTTCGAAAGATGGCATCTCCAACAAACAAAAGAGAGGTCCAGCGCCTCACAGGACGCATCGCAGCGCTCAATCGCTTCATCTCCAGGTCCACAGACAAGTGTTTACCCTTCTACAACATCCTCAAAGGAAACAAACACTTCGAGTGGATGGAAAAATGCGAGGAGGCCTTCCAACAGCGAAAGGACTACTTGGAGCGGGCCCCAGTGTTAGCCAAACCTGTGGATGGCTAGCCTTTGTTCCTATACTAAGCAGTTTCTCCCTCACCCGTCAGCGGAGTACTCATTCGCGAAGAGAGAGGCGAGCAAAATCCCATCTTCTATGTCAGCAAGACCTTGACGGACGCCGAGACCAGATATCCACAAATGGAGAAGCTCGCTTTAACTGTCCTGATGTCATCGTGTAAGCTAAGGCCTTACTTCCAGTCCCACTCCATAGTCGTGCTTACTCCATTCCCATTACGAACCATCTTGCACAGTCCGAGTCAGTCAAGACGTCTAGCAAAGTGGACCGTATAATTAAGCGAATATGACATCGAATATCGCAGCCGTACTAGCGCAAAAGCACAAGTACTAGCTGACTTCTTACTCAAACTTCCAGAAGGTACGGACACTGACCCCACAGAACATGCGACATGGACACTCCATGCAGATGGATCATCATCCAAGCAAGGGTCGGGAGTCGGCATCCTTCTAGCCTCACCTACAGGAGTGGTCATCGAACAGTCCATCCGTTCCGATTTCCCAGCCTCCAACAACGAGGCAGAATATGAAGCTTTGATTGCAGGGTTGAGACTTGCCTTAGGCATCAACGTCCAGAAGATCCAAGCCTTCTGCGAGTCACAACTCGTAGTCAATCAGTTCAACGGCGAGTACGTTGCACGAGACGAAAGGATGGGGGCCTACCTCAACATTGTAAAAGACCCGTAAAAAAAGTTCACGGAATTCACCCTTACGCGAATCTCTCGAAATGAAAATACAACTGCCGACGCACTGGCAGCCTTGGGCTTCACATCAGATCCAGACCTGCATAGAGTGATCCCCGTGGAACTCCTGGAACATCCAAGCATCCAAGAAACTCATCCCATTCACCTTATCGATGCTGAAGTGGTGGGCCCCGAAAATCAATCCGCAGCAGAAGATGAGGTTGTTCATATGGAAGTAGGCAAAGCAACAGACCATAGCAACTTTGAAGGTGACGCTCTTTGGATTGATTGAATCAAGCATTACATCATGACTGGAGATGTTCCCACAGACAAGTGGGCCGCGCGTAAACTCAGAGGTCAAGCAGCATGTTACATCATCAAAGACGACAAGCTTTACAAATGGGGGCTTGGCGGCCCACTACTCACATGCCTCGAAGGAGCAGACATTCGTAAAGTGATGGAAGAAATTCACAGAGGTTCTTGTGGAAACCATTCTGGGGGCCGCATCTTGGCCATCCGAATCAAGCGACACGGTTTCTATTGGCCCACAATGATCAAAGACTGCAAGCAATTCTCTGCCAAGTGTGAGAAGTGCCAGCGTCACGCTCTAACCTTCCATGAGCCCACTGAGATGCTAACATCGGTGTAATCACCATATCCTTTCATGAGATGGGCCATGGACATAGTAGGCCCTCTCCACAACTCGAAGCAAAAACGTTTTCTGCCTGTCCTAACTGATTATTTTTTCGAAGTGGGTGGAAGCAGAGTCATACGCTAGCATCAAGGAAGCCCAGGTCAAACATTTCGTGTGGAAGTTCATCATTTGTCGTCATGGCGTACCTTACGAAATCGTCACAGACAACGGGTCCCAATTCATCTCGGCCCGCTTCGAAGGGTTCTGCGAGAAGTGGAAAATTCGTCTCAGTAAATCAACTCCTCGCTATCTACAGGGCAATGGCCAAGCAGAAGCGGCCAACAAGACAATCCTTGATGTACTAAAAAATCGCCTTGTGCCAAGAAAGGACGATGGGCAGACGAACTCGATGGAGTCCTCTAGTCCCACCGGACGACCCCTAGACGACCAACCAGAGAAACTCCTTTTGCACTCGTGTGTGGGACAGAATGTGTCATCCCATCAGAAGTAGAGTTTCCAGGCATACGACGCACGCTCCTCCCGCAACATGAGGATCTAAATCACCTCTTACAAAACGACGAGTTAGATCTAATCGATGAACGTCGCGACCAAGCATACATCAGACTACAGAATTACCAGCAGGCAGCCACAAGGTACTACAACAGCAAGGTCAGGCCGAGATGATTCAAGGAGTCTGACCTTGTCCTCCGCAAAGTGTTCAAGAATACAGTTGAACTAAACGCTAGCAAACTCGGGACGAACTGGGAGGGATCCTACAAGATCTCATAGGTTGTAACCAGGCTTCTACAAACTCGTCAACATGGAAGGCATCAAGGTGCCAAGATCTTGGAACGCAACCCATCTAAAAAAGTACTATACCTGAGTGCCATCACAAAGCATTCGCAGCAAGATGAACTACGAGTCGACTTGATCCCTTCCTAGGGTACGTAGGCAGCTAATCACCACGATGAGTTCAGTTGACCCCTCCTCTAAAAAGGAAGGGGGGGGAGTGGGGTAGTATACTCATATACTCCCACTCAACTTTCGTGGTTCACGAAAACTTTTCATCAGCACTTATCCAGTGGACCACACTAGCAATTTGATAGCACTAAGACTATCTCTGACCATGTTCCAGGTAACATAAGACCTCCTTTCTAGCAAATAACTCTCACATGACTAGACTTAGGTTGGAACCCGCATACCTTCTTTGCGTTCTCACCTACATGTTGGCCCCCACCACCGTTCTCCCAACGAATCATCCATGCCTCTCAAATCATGTTGTTACGGTCACGTGGTTTAGTGTCCCGTTGTCATCCTATTCCCGACGGGGAGCAGTCTGGCTTCAGGACCGATTCGTGGTGATCAAGCTACATCGACATGGGCCCACACGAAAGCTCTTAAAGGCAAACCATTGTCGAGGATAGCATTGAGCTAACGACCCTGTCACACCTCACGAACGAAGGTTACCAAAT
>OVAP01000255.1:12209-42686 GCA_900406295.1 Aurinia saxatilis | reverse complement strand
ACTTGTTTTGGGTTCTGAAAATAGCCCAAAGTTGTGCAATATTGATGCTCTAATGATCAGAAATAAAAAAAGGAAAGCTAAATAATGGCTCCCTATAAATATAAACGCAGCTCGTACCAAAACCTTGTTGATTTGTTCTAGTAACTTGTTCCTCTCTGTCAGATCTTTCTTTTTCTTCTTTCCAAAGCAAAAGCTTCCTTCGATTTTTCCTTGGTAAGTGATGGATTCTCTGAGCTCGCCACATTCAATGGGGACAACTATAATCGGAGTTACTTACAAAGGTGGAGTCGTACTAGGAGCTGATTCTCGGACCAGTACCGGTATGTATGTCGCGAATCGATGCTCAGACAAGATCACTGAGCTTACACAAAATGTTTTCACATGCCGTTCTGGCTCGGTATAATTCTTTTTCTTATATACGTACCAAATTTGTTTGTTACTTTCTTTGTACACCAACAATACATTAAGACTTGTTTCTTTGCTTTCGTAGGCTGCTGATTCACAGTTTGTTTCTGACTATGTGCGTTACTTTCTTCATCAGCACACGTAAGTGTTCTGTTCTCTCTTTGAGTATGTTTATATTTCTCTATCAATTACTCTCTCAATTGTTAATATGTTTTTTTTCTTATTATTACATACAGGATTGGATTGGGACAACCTGCCACCGTCAAAGTCACTGCTAATCTTGTTGGACGTCTCTCTTATAACAACAAGGTATATACACACAACTTTGCTTATTTTGAGAGCTTTTTTATTTTTATTTACGTGCTGATTGATTACTTAATCAATGCTTTGTTGGCACAGAACATGCTTGAAGCGGGTATGATCGTCGGCGGTTGGGATAAATACGAAGGTGGAAAAATATATGGAGTCCCTCTTGGCGGAACTGTGATTGAGCAACCCTTTGCCATTGGAGGTTCCGGTTCGACCTATCTTTATGGCTTCTTTGATCAAGCATGGAGAAACGACATGACTAGGGAAGAAGCCGAGGTATATTATAAACTTACCATTCCTTGATTCTATGTTCATGTTTCTCAAAAAAAAAAAAAATTAATTTATTCTCTTCGAAATTGTAGGAACTGGTCGTGAAGGGTGTTTCTCTGGCCATTGCCCGCGATGGCGCTAGTGGAGGAGTTGTCCGCACTGTCACGGTAAGATCTTTTAATTAGACACAAACATAAGAAACTTGCACTTGCTAATTACTACTTCACTTGTATGTTAATATCTCAGACTAGCTAACTTTATATTATTTATGACAGATTAACTCGGAAGGAGCTACTAGAAACTTCTACCCGGGAGACAAATTACAGCTCTGGGATGACGAGCTCGAGCCTTGCAACTCATTGCTTGACCTATTGAACGCGTCCTCTGAAGCAGAGCCAATGGCCATCATGTAACATTATCATGGTCTCTCGGAAAGACAAAGATTGCTTAGATTTTTCAATGGATTGATATGGTCTCTTTATTTTTCTTGTTGTTATTGTCAGTGGAAAAATTTATAAACGTCCAAGAACATGAATTGACCGTGAAAGATGAAAGTTAACTTCTGTCTCATTCAAAATTTGAACAATTTACAAACGACTTTCCAAAACAATGCTTCTGTCCCATTCTATCAATTAGTGCAAAATTTCCTCCTTTTTATGCTTTAAAATAGAGAGTATTAATTTGTCATCTTCGCTCTCTCATCGATTTAAGTCGTTTGAAATTCCAAGTCCCTCACCACATCTTTGCTCTCTTCTGTTTCTTCTTGTAAGAGTTTTAAGTTTGTAAGACAGAAGAAAGATCGAGCTTTGTTCAAAGGTTTGTTTAGGTCTTTTTTATGCTCTTCATTTTTTCCATGTGTTAAGGTATGGCTAGAGACTTAATTTGCATCAGATCTCAAGTAGCTTACCACATTTGATTCTTCACCATCTCTTTGCTTTTTTGCTAAATGTCTTCCTATACTGCCAAAGAGTACGAGTAGCATCTCCACAAAAAATGTTGCTTGGAAGGTGTCTCCAGCTTCCAACTTTGTTAATACAAAAGTACCAGGCTCGGGAATTCTACTTTATGGAAGTTGGGATTCACATTTGAGACATGGTCTAAAATCTAACAGACTGACTTCACTGTATACCTACCAGAACCAGACTAGAGGTAATTCCAGTAATACACCTCACCTGTACCTTCTTCAAATACCTCGGCCAAGACTTCGTTATTCCATTCCCGGATGCCCCTAGCATATCGATCAGAGAAGCTATGTTATGTATATACTTCTTGATAAAATATTAGGAATAGGAGGTCTAAAAAGAAGAGTGGAAAACCATTGTTCCAACCAAAAGAAAAAATTCGTCTCCACAAACTATCAATTTATGATCCCCTTCCTTGATAAACTTCTAAGCTTATAAGATACTTCTCCAAGCCAGAGATGGTCTTCTTACAAAGGTTTGAGCTATGGTAGTATCTCCTTTTGAAAAGTTCAGAACAGGAACCGTCAATAGCCTCCAAAGTTGTTTCCCTGAGAGTGCTTTATTGGAGCTTTTCAAAGTCCTTGAAGCTAAGACCACCTTCTCTCTTTGATATATTCCCCCAGGATTTCCAATGAATTCCTCTTCCCGTGGTTTGATTTTTCCACCAAAACTGTGCCAAAATGTTCTGACACACTTGTTGTGGAGCAGGAAGCATGATATTGTGTGTGTTTACAATGCAACATGGTTAATCATGGACCTACCTAGTTGCTACAACTAGAGGCCATACTCATATCTTACCCTGGCTATTTGTGGCGTCGCACTTATTAGCCGCTACACCCACTATTAAGAAAAATGTTGTAGCATCTGTGAACCTACAAAAATTAATATGTGTGCCAAATCAATTTATATGCTAAAACTAGCGGTACTACCTGACAACATACACATGTAAAAGTGAAACTTTAACCTAAGCCCATTTGCTCTCTCTTTTATCAATGAAAAGGAGTATAAATTTTGTCTCTCTTTTGTCTTATTTTGGTGTGTGTGCTTTTTTTTTTTCATTTTGTAATCTCAGGAGAGTAATGTTATGTTGGATGAATTTGGAAGTCCTAAGGTCGTAAATGATGGAGTCACAATTACAAGAGAGCCTGATGGTATTCAACTGCCTCACGCCATGGTAAATGTTGGTGAAACGCTTAACCATGTGGCACGATATGAGAGCCTGATGGTACTTTGTCAACTGAGTTTTCATCTTCCGTTTAACATTTAACAAATATGTCAAGAATTGTATATCTAACACATAATTTTACATAAAAGGATAACAACATTACATATATAAAGATTAATTCACAATATATATAAAAACAAGTATATAACTGATATGCATAATTCACCCAACGGCTATATTTTTAACGTTTGGACAAGAAAAAAGGAAAAAAAAGAAACTTGGTCCGTAAGGAAGGAAAAAAGGAAAATTGAAGGGAAAAAAGGAAAATTGAAGGGAAAAAAGGAAAATAGTTTCCTTTATATAACACACACAAGTAGTCTCGTCTCTCATTCGTATTCAGTTCTATCTCTTGGCTATCGTGAGTACAGAAAAAATGGCTTTTGATCTTAAAGAATTTCTTTCTCGAAGAGCCATGGTTACTACTAGTATTGTTTCCAACGATTTTCCACCACCCAAGGTCATCAGAAAAGGCAAAAAGATAAGAAAGAGGGTGAGAAGTAAAGACATGGCAGAGATGATTAGCTTGGCTTGCAAAAACGCTCATGCTGCAAGATCTAAAGGGTTTTATGTCGCATCTCATGAAGCCGTTATGTGCGTTGAAGTTCTCAGACGCATGCGAACCTTGTCTCTTACTCCTCGTCTTATTACACAAACTGGCGCCTTTAGCACTCTCAAGTTTCTCGCTACTAATGGTAACCCTAAGATCCGGTCTGAGTCTAGATCCGTTCTTGATCACTTTAAGCAGATTCTAGAACAACACAAGAGATTGATGGAGGAACAAGACCAAGATTTGTCAAAGGTGGTTCCAGTAGCTTCGTGATCAAGGAAGATCAAACTAGGGTTTATTTGGTTTAACAAGTTTTGTAACCAATTCTTTATTTGTTTGTCTACTTGGATGTTTGTAATGTTTGCTGTAACAAATTGACCGTAATAATTAGTGTTGGGTTCGATTCACGAATTTCTCATTGGTCTTCTTCTCACATTCAAACTGTGTGTTTCAATTGTAATTTAGGTAAGAAGTAGTAATTCAACGTCAATTCCCATTTTCTACTCTATAAATTACAACACCCCATTGAATCCAAACATCATCAAACAAACAACTTTCACAAACCAAAAAGAAGAACATCTGTCTCTTACTAAGAAGTCCAAAAACCACAAAGAAATTTCAGCTACAATGTCAATGACAAGAGTTTGTCTCTGTTTGATCTTTCTTACCTTCCTCACTTCTCCACTTGCGCTCTGCTCTCGCAATCCGAAAACGGTAGCACCAACAGCTGCAATGGGCAAGAACACTGGGAAGAAACAGATTCATGCTCCAGCATTGCTTGTTTCTGGACCCTCCAAGCTTGATTCATCATCCTCCATGGTCAACATTGATAATGAGCCTGCAGCAAACTCTGCGATATCCGGTTTTTTCAGGTATAGATTCCCATTCCAAGGCTGGCCTTTCCACAAGTATGCTCCTTACCCAATGGCTAAGCCTGTGAATCCTACTGTCCCTACGAATCCTGCTACTGGAGCTGAAGAAGAGGAAACCGAGAAGGTGCCTGCTACACCAAGCAAAGGAAACAGAGATGAAGGCAACATGGATGGAGGCAACAGAGATGGAGGCAACGCGTAATGAATGAAGACAAGAAGTGTAATACTATTACCATTCTGTGTTTAAGCTGAATCTTTCCTCTAGTTTTACATATTGTATCGAATAAGAATGTACTATGTAATCTAAATGCTTTGTAACACCTTACATGGAAAATGTAATGAATACAATATATCTTATCTACTACCAAGGTCTGTGTAATACCAGTTTCTCAAGTTCATCGTTTTAAGGCAATTTTCAGTATGACAGTGACAGAAATATGAACAGTGTGTCCTGTGTTTCCAAACAGCTTGATTCTTCGAAAACTAGCAATACAGCAATTCTTCTATCGAGAAGTAAGTAGGAGATACCTTCATCAAAACATCGTAAGGAGGAATCCAACCGACAGTATAGGTCTCATTTCCAGCAATGTTTGTCATTAGTCTTTGGATAGGTCTCATTTCCAGCAATGATTAAGCCTCGCGACTGGTGATGGATGGCAAATTGAGATCAGATCTGATGATTGTTGCATTGGTAAGCAAACAATTCTGACACGTGTAGTTCAAACCGCTGGAGCGGATCCTTTGATCCCACAAACAAATGACATATAGTCTTTAAAATCTGCATGAAGAGAGATTGGCTTTTGGCATAAGATCCCCCAAGAGATTGTTGTTCATATTAGTTAGAATGGTCAAAAAAACAAAAAAGCATGATCTGCAGTTGTTGCACTCACAAGTCTTCCCCACATTCTTCTTCTTGGATATGTTGTGTAATAAGTGCCAACTTCCCATATACTTCATCCTTCCGTTCGTTGTTCTTGTCAGCAGTGACAAAGACACGAACTTTGCCTCTAACTTCAATCCAACTACATCCTGTAATACGCTTTAAACCCATTTCCTTCATCTTCCTGCGTACCTGCGACACATTCTGCCATTTCTCCGCAGCAGAGTAAGCATTTGAAAGCATAACGTATGATGAAACATCTCTAGGATCCATGTCCAAGATCTTAGACGCTGCTAGTTTACCCAGATCCTTGTTTGAGTGAATCAGGCAACCCCCAAGCAGTGCCTTCCAAAAACCAATCCCCGGGTCAACAGGCATACTTTTGATAAGCTCCTCCGCTTCTTTAAAATGACCTGACCTAGAGAGCATATCCACCATACAAGCATAGTGCTCAGGTTGCACCAGGTTCGGATCCTCGTAATCATTCACTGCTTTGTTAAAATATAACTGTCCTTCACGGACTAGACCCGAATGGTTGCACGCAAACAATACTCCAAGAAGTGTTACATTATTTGGTCTGAGGTTTGTGTCTTTGACCATTTTGTCAAACATGGCTATTGCTTCTTCTCCTCTTCCGTTGTGCGCGTAACCCCATATCATAGAGTTCCAAGATACAACATTCCGGTATTCTTCTCCGAGCTTGTTGAAAGCCAGATGACTATCTTCCATATTCCCACATTTTGAGTAAAAACTAATCAAAGAGTTAACAACAAAGACATTGTATTGTTGACCCAAGAACTTGATCGCACAGGCGTGAATGCTTTTACCTGCACCATGAGAAGCTATATTCGATATAGCTGTTATAACACAAGGGAAGGTAGACTCATTAGGGATCATCTTCACCACACCTTCCCTTAACATATCCAAAAAAGTATTCACAGCTTCTTCGTTCCGACCGGTCTGGCTAAACCCTCCAATCACAGCGTTCCAAGACACAACACTTTTGTATGACATTGTCCTGAACAAAGAAAGGGCTTCCTCAAACTCATGTTTCTTAAGGTACCCACTTATCAAATTGGTAATAGAAACCACGTTTGGTTCCCTGGTGTCATCGAAACATTTACGAGCATCTAGCAACGTACTTAGCTTCACATAACAGTTCAAAACCGCACTGCCAACAAACACATTGGAAGAGAGACCCATCTTTAAGGCAAAACCATGTAGCTGCTTGCCTAATTTAACATCTCCAAGAGATGTACAAGAGCCAATGACAGTGCCAAAAGTGAACTCGTTTGGTCGGATTCCCAAATACAACAGCCTTTTGAAAGCTTGGCTTGCTTCTACATATCTGTTCTGCTTCACAAACCGACCAATAACAGCTGTTGCGGAAATTACATTTAAGTCAGGCATTTCGTCGAACACCTGGTGCGCAACGTTGTATACAAACCTGTGAGATCTTCTTATAACGGTCACTCTTTGAGCTAAATTCATCTAACCCGTTGATCTTATACGTTTCTTTAAGATCAATGATCCAAAGGCTACTTACAGAGAGTATAAAGCATCTGATTCGTGTCCTCTCTAACCAAACCATAATGTTTACAGCTCTGAGATCACTCTGTTTCTAAATTCAAAATGGTTATTTCTCTTCTTAACCGGACCGGTCAATCTCGGTTTGGACGTGGACCGGTTCATTCTCCTATACAGTACCTTGTTGTGTTTAAGGATGTGTTTAATGCTTTACTTCTAGTTTTTACATTTTGTATCAAATAAGAATGTACCATGTAATATAATGCTATGTGACACTTTACATGGAAAAATGAAATGAATACAATTTTGTTATTATCTACTAACAATCTCTGTGTAATACTGGTTTCTGCGGTTTCATTGTTTTGAGGCAATTTTCACTATGACAGAGACAGGAATATGAACAATGTGTCCTCTATTTCCAAACAGCTTGATTCTTCCAAAACTAGCAATGGAGCTGTTCTTCGTTGCTTCGAGCGTTACACTTAGTAACTTTGTCTCTCCTTTGGCTATAGAGAAGTGAGTAGGAGATACTTTCATTGAAACATCGAAAGGAGATTCCAAACCGACACTATAGGTCTCGTTTCCTGCAATGTTTGTCATTAGTCTTTGGACAGTTCTCGTGTTATTAAGCCTCGCGACTGTGATGGATGGCAAGTTGAGGTCAGATCCTATGATTGTTGCATTGGTAAGCAAACAATGCTGACCAGTGTAGTTGAAAACCGCAGGAGCTGATCCATTGATCCCACAAAGAAATGACATATAGTCTTTATAACCTGCATAAAGATAGATAAAGATATGATTTAAAGTTTGGTTATATGAAAATGTTGACAACTTCACTAATATCAAGTTATTAACTCACTAGTTTCAAAGATTAGGCCGGGGTCTAAAGCTGCGGTTGCATTCACAAAACCATTTCCCATATCAAATGGAGTTGCTGGAGTTAGAGTCTGATCAGGATTGGCATAAGCACGCTGAGCCATCATCGGCTCGCCTTTATTGTCAAATTGAACACCGGTTGTTGAAAGTGCAGATGCAATAGCTGAAGGACTAAATTTTCTGAATTTCTGCTTGATCAATGCAGCTACACCAGCTACATGAGGAGCAGCCATGCTCGTACCAGACATTATCGCAAACTTTTCTCCTACAAAAAGAGCAAAAAGAATACAACAGCTTAATAGGAAAGTCACTGAGTGTAATATTTGTCATGCTTTGGAGATAGTTATATACCTTCAAACTCAGCTGAATCGGTGGCAGCAGAACTCCAAGCTCCCCAAATGGAATTTCCGGGAGCTACAAGATTCGGTTTCAAAATGTCAGCGTCGTTAAATAAGCTGTCTTCTGGATCAGGTCCTCTTGCTGAGTAGTACATAATCTTTGGAGCTCTGTTACTGAAGTTAGCATTTTGGCCACCTGCAATTGCTGCAAGTGCCCCAAATCTAACGATCTTCTTTGTGGTTCCATCTCTTTCAATAGAAGAGTTATAGTACTTGAGCAAAACCTACAAAATCACATATATCTATATTACATTGCTATTCTAGAAGAGTCAAGAGAAGCAATGGCTATATTCTCACCTTAGAATCTTCTGCGGATGGAATTATAATGCCGGGGATATCCATCGGTGTAGGATTGATCTGAAAACCAAGGACATATGGGTCCATGTAGAACACAACACCCTTAGCAGATAGATTCTTGGAAACAGCTAAAGCTTGTTTAATACTGGAAAGCCCGAGCACGAAGCGGATTGAGTAGCTACATATTAGGAGATTTCCAGAGACAAGATCCTTATCGAAGCTGTTATAGTCTTGGCATTCACCTTCATACATGTCTTTGTCTACTACAGAGCTTTTGTTCTTCAATGCATCAAGAGCAGAGATCATTCTGTACCTCTTTCCTTCATCCGTAGGAACTACAAGAAGAAGTCAAGTTTATCAATTGAAAGCTAAGCCATTACAAACTATCTGATGATGTGAAGTGAACTAAAGACTTACGTGCAAGTCCTACGCCTGTAATAGTTACATTGTTTCCTAGGATTATTGAATTTGAGTAAATACGGTCGTGAGAAGCAGCACCAACTGTGAAAATCCATGGGCTGAAGGAGGACATGCTCTTAGGAGAAGGACCTGTGTTTCCTGCAGCTTGCACAACGAATATCCCGGCCTTAACAGCGGATAGCATAGCCATATCTAGAGGGTTAAAGAACGTGGCTACACCAGGAGGACGTCGATTAGGTGTGATGGATAAACTTAATATGTCAACTCCATCTTGAGCTGCCTAACCAAATTTATAAGCCATTGAAAAGAGTCATGGAAAGATAGATACATTTTAATAGTCAACTGAATAGAAAAAAATAAATGCTTTACCTGATCTATAGCAGCAACAACATCTGCTGCAAATCCCCCAAAACTCTTATACAATGCCTTGTAAACAGATATACTGGTACAGAGCAAAACACATGATTAGTTACACTCAAGGCAATATGAATGATAAAAGATGGTAGTAGCAAAACCATTACTCAATTTATGTATGGCTAATGACCATCTACTTACTGTGCACGAGGAGCGATTCCACTAGCATTTCCAAAATTATGGCCTGAAACCACAGCTGAGACCCCATGGTTGCCCGCAGCAATGGAAGCTGTGTGTCTGTACAATCAAGATAACAATTCTTTAGCTGCAGTATGTATGTGAAAGATGCCAAATGATTCAACATTACCAACAAGTTATACTTACGTGCCATGGCCATCGCCGTCAAAAGGGGAAGCAGAGTCCTCAGAAGAATTGAAAATCCCTCTAGTAATAGCTGACTGAGCAAAATGGCGTGCTCCAACAAGCTTCCTATTACATGAGCCCGATGGAAAATCCGGAGTAACTTCACAAACACCTGAGAAATGCTTAGGGATCGGATACTGGCGCTGAGAAGTGTTAGTGCCACTGAAACTAAGATGAGTTGGATCAATGCCAGTATCGATAAACCCGATAACAACTCCTTCTCCAGCAGTTTCATATCCACCTTCTTTAACCCATGCACCTTTTGGTAGACCCATGAACTGAGGAGTATAAGTTGTCGCCGTCCTAACAGAAAAATCCAACACTATGTTTGCTACTTCCCTTCTCCTTGAAAGCCTCTCAGCCTTTTGGACAACAAGAAAGAACTTTATTAAAAAGATAACATACATAGTTGAAGCACATAGAGATATAAGGTATGATCAAGACTATACCTGTTGTGAGCTAACAAACACAGCAAAACCATTGATTAGGTAATGGAAGCTATAAAGCTTTATGTACTTCTCTCCCTTCAATGTATTTCTCAGCAAAGAGTCATGAGCTCGAGCAATTGCTGATCTCCTAGACCTCCAATAACGTGACCTTGAGATGTTCCTATAACCAGAGAACCAAAATCAATACAATGCATGTACCAAAAGGTTCACACTTTCTGATTCATTCATCAACCAAAACCTGAATTTCAAGAATCCAAAGCAAAATTCAATACCTTGGTTGGAGTTTTGGTATAGTAAACTCGGAAGTGTCTCCACGTTTGGATCCTTGCTGGTGTTTCTCCTTGACCCTTTTCACTTCTTCTTCTTCTTGGAAAAGATGAAGTGCAGGAGCTTGTCTCAGAGTAACAATGTAAACAGCCGTGGTAGATTTTATATCAAAATCAACATTATCGTGTCCAAATGAGTTAGACAAAAACCCAAAACAGAACAGAAGAAAACTCCCAACATTCACCATTAAAACTCTCCTCATTTTTTCACTCACTACTAAAACTCCAAAATTGCTTAAATATGAAGAGAAAGTGAGAAAGCTGTAAAAGAAGCAGAACCCATCAAGCTAACATGGTGAAATAAGTGGAATCTGCAGAAGAAGGAAAAAAAGGAGGTACCTTTTATGTTTATTTCACGTTGGAGAAAGTGAAAGAGGAGTGTGCTCATATTTATATATACTCAGTATTATATACACAACACAAGATTGAGATTTTTTCAGCAGAAAGAGAAACTTAGAACTCACGAGATTCTCTAACTTTTTTATTGGATTCTGTGAAATCTTATTCGAACGTTTTAACTTAGAAAGACTACTACAGGGGACCCATAAACGAGAAGGAAAACAAAGAAAAGGACGAGTATAGTGTTATTGATAAAAACACAGTTTTGCAAAATTTAGCTGTTGGAACTTGTCGGGTCCAAATTTTTACCTAATTATTCCATTTCTATATATTCAATTTAATCCCACCACATATGTGACTAAATGGTATAATATAACATTTCATCGATAGTTTCGATTTTTTCTTGATTTTATAAGTATATATTACATTCATTTAAAGAAATACTGTATAATGTAGTTTAGAGCTTTAGTTCGTTATTAAAAATCATTCCAATGAAGATGTACTACTAATATAAATTAATCCTACATTCTTTGGTTAAAGTTGAAGCAGCTTTCTAATTTTTATAACAGATATATAAATTTATTATTAGACATAAAAATTAAAATAAGAAAAAGCTGATTTAGCATTGGTGGGTCAAACGTGAAGAATCATTAGGAATGTTTAATGGATCACACCGTAACTTTTTTTACTTTTCAATTCTTTTTCTTACTTTACTTTTTTGGGGACCTTCAACGGCACAATTTTGTAATGAGGACTTTTAATTACAACATCACTTAAGAAAAATCACACAATGCGACATAGTCAAGCAATCGAGTGGCTAAAGTCCACACGTTTGAAAAGTGTCGTTATTTTTCACGGACAATCAGAAATCTTTTGCCTTTGATAAACATGTTAGAAAAAAGATTTGCGTATGTTAAGTATTAGGCATGGCGTTCGGGTTCGAGTCCAATCTATTTGGGTTTCGGATATTCGGTTTTAGAAAAATTATATCCATTCGGGTATTTTAAAATTTCGGTTTGGGTTTGGTTTGGGTCTATCTCGATTTGGGTCGGTTTAGTTCCGTAGATAGAACCAAAGTTTATCCGAAAACAATTCGGATCCGATTCGAGTAAAAAAATATCCGAATTTTATCAATATTTTAAAATAAAACTAGCTACAGTTGGAGTTTCTTTAAATTTCGATGTCTCAAAAATCATAAAAAATAAGTTAAATTTGTATAATTTTGATTAAATTTTGATAAATATAGTTAATAGATTTGTATATTTTGGTTATTTTTGATATTTTAATGATTTAAATTTAAAAATAACTAATATCTTCAGATTTATAATTGTAATTTTGGACAAATATGTTATATTAACTTTATATATAGTTAATATTTTAAGTGTATAATTTTATTTCAAATATTTTCGGGTACCGTTCAGTTTTCGGATCGGTTCTATTCGGATTAGGTTCGTCGGGTATAAGAGTTTAGAACCCATTCGGGTTTTTCGTCGATTTCGGTTCGAGTTCGGTTTATTTCGGATCGGTTCAGTTCGGGTATCATGGCCAGCCCTAGTAAGTATGTAATAAGTTGTCATATATGCTATTTGTACCTTAATAAATTTGCCATCTTGCTTACCAATTGACTTCTGATTGTTCTACGATGTTCATTTAGTTTTGAAGATTCTCTAAGACTTACCACTCAATCTTAATCATTCAATAAAAACACTAATTCATTGGATCATTTATCACATTTACCATATGTAGTAAAACAAAACCGAACTATAAAAATAACTTTGGCTAGGTTTCTACAATTATAGTTTTACTAAAAAATCAACAAAATTCGAACACGAGAAAACAAGAAAACCAAAACGCCACTATTGCTCTGAAGCATTTAGAGCGTTGCAATCTAAACCAAGACCCTTTTAGGTCCTTGGAGGGTGAAGAAGACATCAAGAGTAGGCATGACTCTGGAAGATGATCAATGACGAATAGCACCACCAATGAATGCTAATCAAACAACACAGAATCAAAAGACTCTCGAGCTCTAGGGAAGATAAAAGTTAAGAACAATTTGATTCATCAGTAGCTAATACGTTTGGATCAACAATCCAAGAAGATGAAGCGACAAAACTCCTACAGTCAAGACTCATGATCGAGAAATAAAAACTGTTTCTTTAAAGACAAACAGATACCGACTTTATATCCAAATTTCAAAAGCCTCACATAAGGTAATTACGAATACTCCATACTCTCTCATCTTCTGATTCATCCACAATGTTCTTCATCCACATAAAGCTGAATGTGTTCACCACAACATCCACACCTCCCTAAACAAAAGATTTAACATTTAACTAAACCATCTATAAGACCATAAAGAAAGACCATGAAAAGATAATTAATAGTCAAAACCGATTAAGCCCCAGGAGGAAGACTCAAATGCCATCACCAAAGGCCACCGAGGCCATCAAGAAATTGGTTTGATTAGTTTCTAGATTTAGAAGGCTTAGCAATGTAAAGTTTTGGATGTTTAAATTTCAAACAGAATGCAGTTGAAAATCAGGTTCAATGCAACTTTCTTAATAGCAAGATAAGAGGATATAGCAACTCGATACACGGAAAAGGACACTCTCATAAACGTACAAAGTTCTTAGAGCTAAGATAGATCAAGAGATTGCAGCTAAATCAGGTTCAATGCAATCTGGCTTTAACGAACCAAAACAAGATAAGTAACTCAATACAAGGCAAAGGAAAGACTCTCATAAGAAAATCTACAAAGTTCTCAAAGCTAAGATAGATCAGAAATTGCATGAAAGCACCACATTGTAAACCTGAAGCAAGTCCAAACAAAACAACTTAACACCTTCACAATCTCACAGAAAACAGTAATAAAGCCGAAACAAGATAGCATTCATAGCTAACCTAATCACTGCTGCTGATTATGTTGATTAGGCGGTGGCGGCATCCCAGGACGAGGAGGAGGAGCAAACCCGCCAGGTGGTGGAGGCATCCCAGGACGAGGAGGAGGAGGTCCTTGCATCCCATGAGGTGGAGGAGGTCCTCTCATCATCCCACCAGGTGGAGCACCCATCGGTCTCTGTCCATACTGAGGAGGCGGAGGCCCACCGGGGAACTGCTGCTGTGGTGGCCTCATTCCGTAAGGCGGAGGAGGCTGCTGAGGAGGACCACCACGTCCCATCTGAGGAGGACCACCAAAACCAGCAGGAGGAGGAGGCAACATCTGCCCAGGAGGTCGAATAATCTGAGGCGGACGAGAAATCTGGGGCTGCATCATCCCAGGAGCCGGTCCACCAATCCCCCTAACCGGTCCCGAAAGCCCAGGCTGAGCTTGAACAAGAGGAGCAGTAGGTACACCACGTCCTGCAGCACGACCAATACCAGGACCAGAAGCAGCACTACCTAAACCACCTTTAGCACGAGACTCTTCAGGAGGAGGTGGTCCTTCTACAGTCATGGAAATGACTTCCTCACCTCTAAGCAAAACTAACCCTAGAGTACGCCTATCCTCACGTTCCTCGTTCAGTTTCTTACCTTTAGTAGGAGGAAGCTTACGAAACTCCTCGCAGTCGCCGAGCACGAGGTTCATGTGACGGTCGAAGGCCATGAATTTTCCGACGAGTTGTCTCCCGTCTTGGATCGTCACTCGCATCCTGTAGTTGATGAACTGGAGCATCTTCGAAGTCTTTGACATCGACATTGTCGCCGGTTTTGATTTAGTGATAACACTCTCCGATTAGAAGGTTATACCGGCGAATCGATTACTGCCGGAGAAGAGGACACAGATCCGGGGATCTAGGGTTTCCAAGAATCGAGAGGCCAAAATTTGGGGGTTTTGGCTGTGTGAATCGGGAAGTGTGAATATTTCTAGGGTTTATACGAGAACGCGCTCTTACTTGCTTATGGGCTTGAATTTGCATTGGGCCTAAACACATTGGACTCGGTTTATTGTATTTTTATCAAACAAAATGGTAATATTATATGATTGTTTACATTTTTTCAATTTAATTGTCTTTGTGTTTTCAACATAAAATTTTGATAACTTTCTCTAGTTTGTACTTGATTTTTAGTTCATTAATTTATTATTTTAAATAAGATATTAGATGAATGAGAGAGCAAAGAGAAAACTAAAATGATTTTTTAATACATGTAAAAATATTTTAAATGATATTCCGTCCGTTCCTAATCGATAGATTACACCTATTTTAAAAAAGCTTCACAATAGATATATTATCATAACAATATATATATATATATATATATATATATACTTCAATTTTTTTTCATACCTCAAAACCAATAACAATTGACTATTTCTCTTAAAAATCAGCAATAATATATTATACAAAATTAAAATCTATATCTATGAAACACGTATTTTCGGAACGGATGGAGTAAATTAGAATAAGAACCATTTTTTGGAATCACAAACAAACTTTGTCTTTCCATTTTGTTTATATAATAACTAGAAGTAAAATGATTTAGGGTGGCAACCAATCCAAAGACAAATATCAGCATATTTGAAAACCAAGTCTGAAAGATGGAATGAAGAATTTTAGAGTTTGGCAAAAAAGAAGAAGAAGAAACAGATTCATAAGAAATTTTTTTTATTCAAAACACACATTTTGGATGATTGGCATGAACTAGCGTGCATCAACATGTTCGGGACCAAAGCTTGTGCTTAGTTCAACAGGACTTTTGGAGTCCATGTCATGTCCCCCTCCTTTCCTAGTGTTGGTAGATAAGAGACACTCTTGTAGTTCGTTAGCAACTTGGGACATGTTTGGTCTTCCGGATGAAGATGGACTAAGGCATGACATTGCTAGCTCAATAGCCTTCCATAGTACACTAGAATCATAATCTTTCTCAATTAGACTTGGATCCACAATAGTTTTGATATCTCCATTGGTTAGCCTAAATCGCACCCATTCTCCAATGTGAGGATCTTCTCGAGTTTGGTCAATCACTGGCTGACCTGTGATGACTTCTAGTAATACAACTCCAAAACTGAATACATCACTCTTCTCGGTCAACCAATTTGTTTGGAAATATCTATAGTAAAATTTTTTTATTAAAAGGTGAAAAGGAAGATGTACTTAAGTTGATTAAGTCGTGCTATCGATGGCTTACTCGGGGTCAAGATAACCTGGAGATCACACAACATATGTTGACACATGACTTTCATTTCCCTCGGGAAAAGATCTCGAAAGTCCAAAATCGCCAAGTTTAGCTTGTAGATTATCACCAAGAAGTATATTTGTAGATTTGATATCTCTATGAACCATTGGTGGTTTGCACCCCATATGTAAATACTCTAATCCTGTATAAAAATAACTTATATAAGTCAATAAAAGAAGAGAACATCTCAAAATGTTGTAATGTTAGGGACTTAGGGGGTATAGAATGCAATGAGGACCCGTGCTTATTTAGTAAAGAAAAATAGAATATGAATGGAACGAACCTTGTGCTGTCTCCGCAGCAATTCTTAGCCTATCTGCCCAACTCAAGGGGGAGCTAGCACTTCCTCCTGTAATTAAGAAGATGTGTGTTTGTGTCAATACATGACATAATCATTACTTGTTGTAAATAAGAGCGAATTAAAGTTTATAAGAAATTGTAAAGCGAAAAAGGGCAATTGAAATTAATACTCTTTTGTTTAGAATTTTTTTTTATTAACCGTGTGTATTAATCTTATAAACCTAAGACACGTATATATACATCATTGCTCAAAGCAAGTCATCAGTCACTTTAAAAAAAAAAAATATTGGTAAATTATGATACAATCAAATAAGGTGATCAAAGGTTACCAGATAGATGTTGTTTTAAGTTTCCATTGGACATGTACTCATAGATGAGGACCAAGTGTTGTCCTTCGTCACAATAGCCAACAAGGCTTACCAAATTTATGTGGTGCACTCTTAAAAGAAGGTCTACCTATCAAACCACAAGTGAACCAAAAGTATTTGGTAAAGTAAATCATATGTATACAATTGATTTGAGTATAGATGCATGTGAAAATAAATTATGGTGAAAGTACGTACCTCAGCTTTAAATTGCTTATAGCCTTGAGCTGAAGACTGAGAGAGTACTTTAACAGCCACTTGTTCATTACCATTTAAGTTACCGTGATACACGGCTCCAAACCCTCCTTCGCCAAGAGTTCTCTCAAAGTTATTTGTAATTTTCGTAACCTCTTCATAGGTAAAACTTCTCTTCTTCGGCACCATCGACGGGCGTAGAGCTAGGAAATTAGAATCATACATCATACACTTTATATATATATATATATATATATATATATATATATTTNTATATATATATATATTTTTTTTTTTGTCAGGATCATATATATACTTAACCATTCCAAGTTATATATTGAGTTTTTATCTGTCTACGAGAATTACCTTTCGACGACCTCTTCTTTCTATATAAAGGAATGATAATTAGAAGCAAAGCTATAATGATACCCACAGAAGCAACTGATGCAAGTATGGGTACTAGCAGTTTCTTTTTGTTATTTCCATCACTTTCGCATGATGGATCCAAACAAAGGTTTGGATTTCCTTGAACACTACACAATTTGTGTTTACAGTGTTACTAAATATGTTTAAGGGCGTTGGATAATCATAAAAAGAAAATATTGGGAGAAAAAGAAGCATACAGTAACGTTAGTCCATTCTTTTCCATGTTACGAAGGCTTTGAGGAATTGAGCCACTAAGATTGTTTCCACTCAAGTTTCTGCGCATTGTATATCGAAGTTAGTATATGCATCCATTGTAACAATTAAAGCCAAACTATAAGTTTTTTTTTAAAGGGAAACTTACATGAGCGTCAACAACTTCATTTTGGCTAGAAATTCAGGTATCATGCCAGTCAATTTGTTATTTGACAAGTCCCTACAACATGCAAGTAAATGAAGTTATATATTACTCCGTGAGAAATTTTAAGGAATACCCCTTTCAATATGCCCTTTTCAAAAATACCCCCATTTATCTTTCAAAAATACCATTTTTTGGATTTATGATTGATTTAAGGTTTAATTTAAGGCTTAAATCTTGTATGGTTAGAGTTTAGTGCATTACAAACTATTTGAGTTTATGTTTGACGTATTAGGGTTTATATTTTATAGGTGTTTTGGATTTATAAAAAATTAAAACCTTTTTAGGGTTTAGAATTTTAGGGTTTAGGGTAGATTCTAAACCCTGCAACCCTACAAAACATTATAGAATATTTAAAAATATTAAAATAATAATTTAAATTGAATTTAGATTGAAACTAATATATTTTTCAAAAACAACTAAAAAGAGGGGTATTTTTTAAAAAATGGCACCTCAAAATGAGTTTTTTTGAGATTCCCCGTACTCCATCGGCTCATATTAGTAGATTCTTTTAGCATACATAATTAATTTTTAAAATATAGTATTTTATAACAAATACATAATCATTTAACACAAAACCAATTCTAATAACGTACAACCAATAGTAACTCATTATGTCAAACAAAATTCAATTAATATCTCTTAAAATCTACCGTTTACATTAAAAATGTATAGAAATCTTTAAAAATTATCTTTGTGAAACGATTTTTTAAAGAAAATTTATATTTTCGAAACGGGGAGAAAGTATCCTTTACATAATATTCTTCCCGCTAGAAGTAAATATAGAGACTTACAATTTTTGTAGCTGGCTAAGATATTGGATGTCACTTGCTATGGTCCCATTTAATCCATAATTAGAGAAGTCTCTGTGTGTAGATTAGCACACATTTAGGGTCTAACAAAAGTACACTAACTAATTATTCTGAAGGAAGAATACTTGAATGTTGGCATGATCTTACAAGGAAATGATTCTTGGTGGAATAGATGGAAGCGTGCTGGTGCAGTTTAGACCAGTCCACATATACTGTGTAGGTACACATGGATCTCCTTGCCAACTCAATTTTTGTAGTCTATAAGTCGCTTGGATGTTCTTTAATGCAATGGCTGGACATATAAAGTTCCCATGTTGTTCAATAGTTTAACCTTTTGGGAAAAAAGAGGTATATAGCTATGGAAAAAATTAATAAAAATGGACAAACCGTCATTTGCATCTGTTTCCAGTTGAGGAAGTTGGAGTACCCAAAACACTTCCACGGCATTAAGAGATGGTGGTAGACTTGAAGACTTAGTTTTTACAAGCTCTAAGATGCAAATATTACCCTCGCAATTAGTTGAACTTTTGATAGGTACAGTATCAGCCATGAACTTGGGAGGACGGTAGTCATAATTAGTAGTAAATTTGTTCCATAAAATATTGAATTCTCTGGTGTCGTTAGGTTCAAGGGCTTGGATCTCAGCAAAGTGAAGGTACACTTGAACTTCCTCTGGGTTTTGCATCGGGAAACCTATGTCAAATGACTTACCTACATTTTTGGGTATGGAAGCCTTTGAAATGATAGCTTGTGGTACTTCAAAGGGTTTTGTAGTATTTACTGGGGTGCTTGTGTTTATTTCTGCCCACTCTTCGTGTGAGAGTGGGTTCCATAAACGATCGTAGACATCATCAGGATACCTAACAAAAATTTAACAACTTTCTATCAGTAATAGTATTTAATTATTTTTTTTGTCATCAACAATTTATCGTATTAATTAATTTATAAAAGTTTAAGAATAGTTTCTAAGCAGTTCTAGGACCATTTTAAACGATTTAGAAACCTTTTTTCGTAAAACATATATAAGTTTGTTGTAATTTTATAATTGCTTATAAATTTATGAAAGTTTTAGATAATTGTACAAGATATCTTATACTCCCTCTGTTTCTCAAAGAGTGTCGTTTTGACTTTTTGCACACAAATTAATAAAACATATTAAAAGTTCTGTTATGCCCATAAATAATAAATTGACTGTTCATATTCTTCTTTGTTTTGAGGTTAAATTAGGTATTTAGTATTAAAAGTTATATTGGAAAATGAAAACGACACTCTTTGTGAAACAAAAAAATAAGCCTAAAACGACACTCTTTAAGAAACGGAGGGAGTATAATATAGAAGGATTATACTTTTCGGCAATCTCAGAGGTTGCCATGTGTCCCTTTCAATTAATGCTAACAACCATTAAATCTGATTTTTTTTCTTTGTTTATTAACAAGTAATTAGTCATTTTGTATATTTAATAACAACAATTTAATTCTAAAATCTCATATTAGTTAAAATTAACAAGATATTGTTGATTTAATGAAATTTTAGTTGATTTATTTTAAAGTTAAATATTACATGTTGTTTTGCAGAAAAAATAAATTTGGTTTCTAGATTTGGTACTACTGATACAAAAGAAAAAATATTCAGAGGAGTATTCTTTAACTAATTTTCATAAAATAATTCCATTTTTTCATTGTAGTACTTTTATTCTCAAGACAAACACATAATGAATTTGTTCACTAAAATAGGTTTGCTATCCATTGTCTACAAATTAATGATAAGATATCCTATAATTTAATATATTCATCCATGTACGTAAAATATCCATAACAAATCAGTTTTAATCAGAATGCATGTCCTTGTCCTTATATTTTTAGCCTCTTTTTTGCTTTTTTTTAGAAGGATGTACATTGGTAAAATAAGATCGGATGAGTTGACTTACCGTATGATGGTTTCGGAATGGCTCAAAGACGAGCGGACGAACAGCCTCAGCGAGCCGGTTTTAGTAGTATAGGCATCATCTCTCAAGGGACGTAGTTCCAAGGCTGATATGAATGGTATCGTTGTACCTGTCTTAACCAAACATATATCCAATGTGTTTGACTTTGGCACGTGGATTATCTCCTCTGCGATACCATCTACCGACGAAATGGCACTGGCATTAATAGCAAATATCTCTTGCATATTTACAGTTGCCCATAAGTTAGGACCAAGATAAAGATCAAATTTGGGTTTTTGGTTAAGATCATCATAATTTCCATAGAAGAACACAGCTCTGATAAGATAATGTTTACCCTGCGTGACAGTCAGATTATAGCAGTTTCGTGTTCCTTCCGGAAAATACCTAAGGTGCTTATATGGCTTGTAATTATCGATCTCCTTGTCGGTTTTGCTTATACCACTTTTTCCGCTGCGAATGAAAGCAGCATCGGATGAGTAATTCATACCAGTGAACTCTTCAATATAACTAGGCTCGTTATGGGGCATTCCACAATCCAAGCTGATGAAACCTGGTAAGATAATATAACCACACAAAGTTTGCATGGTTACGTTCAAGATGAGAAAAGGAATATATAAAACACTAAATACCTTGTTGAGCATTAGCGACATTGCTGATGAAAAAATACCCGATCATGGCCAACAAAACAAGCCTATGGATACTCTCCATTTTCAGATGCTAAGATAACAAAGCAACTCTACAAATAAATTCTGATATCTAGCTACTTATAAGCATAATGAGAAAGAGGGGGTTAATTATCAGATTTGAAAATGTCACCAATGTCTTGAAGGTTGTCACATAATAATTTAATTAGAATTATTAGTATTTGCAAAAGAAGAGGCCAAATTGGCTAAAGTTTAATGATAAAAGATGCTCCCTCCAAGTTGGTGGTGTAGAAACTTCTCTCAGGAGTTTTGAGCACGTCTCCCATATTGCTCTACATATATGTGTACACATGCCATGCAGGAGTTTAATTTGGAGCCTGTGTGGTGATATTTTTTTGTGGTTTTACCATTCTTACACTCCCTCTGTTTTTAATTGTTAGATGTTTCAAAATAAAAGAAATTTGTTTAAGAAATTAGATAGATGTTTTACATTTTTAGGTGTGATTGTTGTTTTTTTTTTTTTTCATTTACCCTATAATATTTATAACTTAAGTTGAAACATTAAGAAGTAATATTAGATATTTTAGTCCAATTACACTGATTTTTAAAAGACTTTTTAGAATACATGTTTCAAACACTTAATATACATGATCCCAAGACACCTTCCTTAATCTAAAACAGAGAGGTACATAATAAAATGTTTTTTCTTCTTTCAAATCCATTTTCGAAGTCAGTTTTAATTTATATCCACAAGCAAGGTCTCTATGCATCTTAATATATGAGGCAGAGATGAAGCTAGAAATATCGTAAGGTTGTGTATCTTTATATTTGCACATTGCTGCTTTATTTATTTTGTTGTCATATTCCTAAAGTTGGAACTGAGATACAACTAGTCTCATGATAATGAGTACCCCATTCAAATGCATTTATTCATAGTTACTAGCCGCGAGAAATTCACAACTCCGGTTACAATATATAAAAGTCTTTTATTCATGGGATCTTATCTTCGTCTTTGCTTCAGTAGTAGTAGCTTCTTCTTTCTCTCACTGAATGCTGTATCCATGATCAAATAATATCGTAGTTAGAACAAGGATTAATTGGTTAGTACTTAGTAAAACTGTGAAAGCACTAAGCATTTACCTGTTGCAGTCAGTGGAAGGATATATGTTATATGGAATACCGCATTTGTCTGGCAAAGCTGCAAAATCCTTGAGAATCTGAGGAAGAGACGGACCCGCAGATCCCAAAGCAGCCTTGATGCATCCACAAATATCTTTGCGGTCTGATACGCTGGTCTTACTCAGTTCTTCGAGCGTCCCGATGCCGCTGCAACAGCCGATGATGCTTCCTCCCTCCGAAAAGTATTCAATACACGGAAGGATGTTATCCAAAACAGTCTCGCAAGATACAGCTGCTTCAATATCCATTGAACCAATGAAAGCAAGAAGTAGGAATACTATAGGTACGAAAACTCTCATGCTAGCCATTATGTTTATCTCTACTTACTCTGTTTGTGTTGCTTAGGAGGAGTAGTGAGGAAGGTTAATTATATAGTGTGGTGGGTAGTTAAGGAGGAGTGAATGTAATTTAATGCATTCTTCACCTACTAATCAGTCTAATATTTAGAGAGGAGTCTGCTCTCTACACTTTCCATCAAGATAGAAGAGATACCAATGCTTCAACGCGCATTTTGTTAGAGGAAGAACCTAGTTCAAATGTACTAATCTACTTCAGGGAAGACCACACAACAGATAGCTTTTATTATATAACTTTAGACCCCCCTAATCACACGTCCTAACAACAAGTTTTACATATGTTGCAATCTTCTAGCATACACATATGTTACTTGTAAACACAATTATATTAATTAGTAAATGATAACAACTGTTCAATTGTTATATATTTGAGAGGGATTACAGTACTATCTTAGTCTTCTCCTCTCAAATAATTATATCTAAATGAAGATTTTGTATATGGATGCACATTTTTAAAAAATTATTTAACCGAATAATAAGTAATAAGTAATGACATTAACTAATTAAGTATTAAAAACATTTATGATACTTGATACTCAACCCATACTTTTTTTTTTTTTTTTGAAAGATACTCAACCCATACTTACAAGTAATAAATTTGATGATTTATTTCCTGGCTTAATTACCAATATGATGGATACTTGATTATTCAAATTAGTTAGAGTACGTGTACTGACTTCTAACTATCAATTTAACAGGTTGATATCTTTAGAGAATAAAAAGAGTTGTGGATAATGACATTTACGATATGGAAATGTTGAGTTGGACATTTTTTTTCTCTACAAAAACGCAAAAGTTTGGCTACGTATCGATTGTTTCCACTACCCATATCACTAAAACAAATGATAAATGATCGAGAAATATTAAGAAATGTCTCTTTCACTATGTCTCTTTTTAAAAATACCCTTATTTATCTTTCAAAAATATTTTATTTTAGATTTAGGGTTGATTTAAGATTTAATTTAGGGATTAAATCTTGTAGGGCTAGAGTTTAATGTTTTACAAACTATTTGAGTTTATGTTTGAGGTATTAGAGTTTATATTTTAGGAGTTTTGAGTTTATTAAGGATTAAAACCTTTTCTAGAGTTTAAAATTTTAGGGTTTAGGGTTTTAACGTAAAACCC
Source organism: Aurinia saxatilis (assembly GCA_900406295.1). Taxonomy (NCBI): domain Eukaryota; kingdom Viridiplantae; phylum Streptophyta; class Magnoliopsida; order Brassicales; family Brassicaceae; genus Aurinia; species Aurinia saxatilis. The sequence goes on along the minus strand of OVAP01000255.1, from coordinate 18,870 downwards.
TATAAAACATTATAGAATATTTTAAAATATAAAAAATAATAATTTAGATTGAATTTATATTGAAACTAATATATTTTTCAAAAATAACCAAAAAGAGGTATTATTTAAAACGTGCACTTCAAAAGGGGCATTTTTTAGATTCCCTAATGATTTTGGTAATAAACCAAAAACATTCTTTATTTATACATTTTTATACAAAATAAATCATTTTCTTTACTATGTTTACAATCTTTGATACAAAGAACATTCGCCAACCTCATAGAGTTGTGGACAATGACATTAGGTTTTTACCTATAAAGCTGTATAATGACATTAGCTTCTACTTTCCTCAACTTTACTTTCTACATTTGTTATATGAGATTAGCGAATTTCCTTTGTTAACAAATCAAGTGAGTCATATCTTCTAAAATAGACACAAAGTGATAAACCAGTTTGTAATCTTGAAATCGATTATTTGTATTTTATAGACAAACTACTACTAGTAACCAAAAAAGTAATTAGTGCATCTATTAAAATGTGTATCCCTTTATATATAAAGTCACTAGGTTAAATCTTACATAAACTGTATTAATGTAACCGTAATATCATACTTAATTATAGAAATGTGAGTTTGTAATAAATCAAGTTCTTTTCTATAAGCTAATCTCTCAAAATCAATTATGCAAAAAGTTTAAAATAAGTACTCCTTTGTGTGTGTAATTTAAGAAGAAGCATATCCATGGGGATGAGTCTTCTGCCACTTCCAAGCAACTTCAAGACTTTCTTGAAGATTAGTAAAACGTGCAGACCAATTCAGATCTCTCAGAATCTTAGCCGGATCACTGTAAACCTCCGCGTAATCTCCAGGTCTTCGAGGCAAGAAATCTACTTGGATATCTACACCTGTTGCTTTCTTACAAGCTTCCACAAATTCTTTCACTGATCTTCCTTTACCTGTACCTACATTGTAGATTCCAACATTCTTAGGCTTCGCTTTCTCGAGAGCCTTCACGTGAGCATCGACCAGGTCAGTAACGTCAATGTAGTCACGGACACAAGTTCCATCTCCTGTTTTGTAGTCTGTTCCTTTGACCTGTGTTCATAAATTTGAATACATTTTCATTTGAGTGAAGAAGCAGCATAAAGAGTTTGAGAGAATAGTGTTTCTTGTTTTTTACCTGGAGGCCTGGAATGACACCACGAGCTGCATCAAAACAAGCTCCTGAAATCCTTCCGTGTTCACGTAGCTCAGGCTTTGGAGCTTCTCCTAATCTACCTTCTGGATCTGAACCGATCACATTGAAGTATCTGTGAAGAGTCACAAAGATGATCAGACTTTGTTAATTGATGAAAGCAGAGACTTTTAAGCCTTCAAAACTCAAGAAACATGGAATCTGACCTCAGGATCATGACTGCCATGTCAGAGTTTTTGGAGAAATCAAGGATCATATCTTCAGCCATCTTCTTAGCTTTCCCATAAGGATTAATTGGGACCTGAATACCGATAATTGTCAAATCTGGTGAGATGTATGATCGTGCGACAGAAATTGGTTTATTCGAAAACTGTCTGAGTACCTGTGGAGTAACTTCAACGATAGGCATCTTGTCAGGTTCTCCATAAGTGGCACAAGTGCTTGAATATATCAACTTCTTCACTTTATGCCTAGCTACTGCCTCAAGAACTACTAATGTGTTTGATGTAATGTTGTGGTAATACCTTTGCAACAAAATTTTTGATGAGATTAGCTACAAATCATTCCAATTTAGCAGAGATGTTATGAACAAAACAGTGGTTAGAGATTGTTACTTTAGAGGATCTAGAGTGCTTTCTCCAACATATGCTACTGCGGCAAAATGCATAACAGCATCAAATGCATTCTCTGAGAAGATTTTCTCGACCTGAAATGTCTCGGTTCAGAAAATTTATACTCACAAAATATCATAAAAAGAAGCTCAAAGAATGGCAAGGGACATGAGGATTACAGCTTTGGCATCTCCTAAGTCAGCATAAATGAATTGAAGCCTCCCAGGTTCTGGGAACAATCCTTGTAAAACCTTGACAGCGCCAAGATTCCCGCGAGAAAGATTGTCCTGTTTGTGAGACAAAATGATTACTGTTACAAAACAGAACATTGCATTTCGACTACTTCCACCACCACCAACAGACTGCCAAATAACATCAAAGAAAGAAACTTTACCACAATGGTGACACGGTATGAATCTTTTAGCAACCTTAATGCAGCATGTGATCCGATATAACCCGCACCACCTGTGACTAATACATGAGTCACTCCTTCCTCGCTGCGAGAAAACTGTGAAAAGCAACGAAATGTAGCAGGACCTTAAGAGTTGAGATTATAAAAACATCAACCAAAAGAACCATTTAAGAGCTACATTCAAAAAACAGCTCAAATAGGTTGACATGTAAAATGATAGACTAACCACTGTTGGGGATGTGAAACTCGGACCGTGCTTGAGCATAAGGATGCACAAAGCTGTAAGAGAAACTACCAGGACAATCCTCCCCATGACATTGCTCTTCCTTTTGGGTTCCAAATAATCCATCCCTATATGTTCAAAAATTCAGACAAAAGATTGTTCTTTTAAGTATCCATAAATTTCAAATCCATATTGTCAAATAAGTATGTAAATTCTAGAGACTGACCTCCTGTAAGAGGTCTTGTGTTTCTTCCTTGACTTCTAACTCTAGTGAAACTTAGCATTTGGAGATTCACAGGAATCTAAAACTTTACAAAAAGCACCTCAAAGCCTTATGTTGTTGGTCTTGAAACAAACTCTAAAATTCAGTACCTCATGCTTCTCCAGATTTCTGTAACAGTACAAAAGGAAATTTATTTACAAACAGATACTATACAAGTCAAAAAGCATATAAATCATCATTACAAGGAAATAAATATAATATGTTGGAAAGTGGGACCTTAATGGAAGAATAAAAAACCAAAGAAAATGACAGACAGACAAAAAGTTTGAATACATTTATGAGAAAATTCAAAATTATTTAACAAAAAGTCCAAAGTCTAATTATATGTTAGGCAGAGAGAGCATGTTTGTCACAGAAAGGACAGAAAAAACAGAGAATAAAAAACAAAACAAAAGTCTTCGGATTTGATCGAAATTTCACAAACCCATCTCAGAAATTAAAGATCAGGATCATTAAAACAAACCCAGAAATGATAAAAACGTTTTACAACCTCAATTCTGACCAGAATCCGGTTTTTCCAAAAAGGGTCTAATGCAGAAATACAAAGAGACAAGAACACATCGTAATTGTCGGGAAAAAGGACAGAGAGTAGAGAGAAAGTACCTGAGAGATGAGTTGAGAATTGGTGGAGAAAGAGGGATGGTTGAAAAAAATGGGAAACGAGAGAGACGTTAATAAGGGAACAAGAGAGAAGAACGTAAGAGAAGGACTGAGAGAAAGAGAGAGAGAAGCGGAGGAAAGAAGAAAGAAACGTGCAATGCAAAACGAAAGCACAACTACGAGAGGACCTGGTCTCCACCAATTTCTCTTCTTTTCAATTTAGCCTCTTACCTTTCTTTCTTTTTTTGGGGAAATTTAATACTACTAATAATCTTTTGGTCAAATATAGTTTACAAATGTCAAGTAGCTAGTTCTCAGCTTTGGTTTAGAATGCGTTAATGTTTTGTTGCATTGCAAATAATAATGAATATGTATGTATATGAATGAATGCTTAAAGATTTAATGCTAAATCAAAAGATTCTTAACAAAAGTAACACAAATATCACATTCACTAACATATAACAAATCATTTATGTGAGAGGTTAATACAGTATTTTGTTTTTTTCAGTTTCGGTTTGGCCTATTCTAGTAAAATTGTTAATATCGATTTTTTATCCATCTATAAAAAGAAGAACAAGAAAAAATGAATTCGTTAAATCAAACCATTGTTTAACACCAAAGTTGAAAAAATGTATCTAAATTGAAGGAGAGAATTTTCTTAGCTAGAAAAGAAATTTTCCATTCACTAACCTATAACAAACCTTATAAAGAAAAATAATATAAATAATCATTTATTTCAGAGGTTAATACAGTATTTTATTTTTTCCGGTTTTGGTTTGGCCAATTCTAGTAAAATTACTAATATCAATTTTTGGTCTGTCTATAAATATAAACAAAAAAATGAAATCGTTAAATCAAAACCATTATTTAACACCAAAACTGAAAAATGTATCAAAATTGAAGAAGAGAATTTTCTTAGCTAGAATGGCGTTGACCAAAATTAATAAATTTTCCATTCACTCGTATAACAAGCCCTTTAAAGAAAAATAATACAAATAATTATTTATGTAAGAGATTAATATAGTATTTTGTTTTTTCCGGTTTCGGTTTGGCCAATTCTAATAAAATTACTAATATCGATTTTTGATCCGTCTATAAATAAAAAAAAAGAACAAAAAAAAAAAATGAAATCGTTAACTCAAACCATTGTTTAACACCAAAGTTGAAAAAATGTATCAAAATTGAAGGAGAGAATTTTATTAGCTAGAATGGCATTGACCAAAATTAAGATATTTTCCATTCACTAACATATAACAAACTTTATAAAGAAAAATAATATAAATAGAGGTTTAATCACATATAAATAATCATTTATGTCAGAGGTTAATACAGTATTTTGTTTTTTTCGGTTTGACCAATTCTAATAAAATTACTAAGACTACTCACAATCATTTTTTCTTTCAACATCCTAACTTCTCACTTTTTACACTCCACATCATCTTCTATCTTCCACATACTTATTCAACACTCTCTCAATTTTTATACCTTACAATCATTTTATGTAATAAATTTTAACACCGTATCCTACCACTCCACATCATATTATATATATATATATATATATATATATTTTATTTGTGATCATATATTAGTAACAGAAAACATTTACCGATTATAATTTAGAGGTATAAAAAATTGTTTTACATAATTTTATTATTTTATTAAAAAACTAAAAAACGAGAGATATTGATAGTTATTTTAAAACCAAAATTATAAAAAAAATAAATAAAGTAAAATACAATATAATACATTAAATAAACACACAACACAATTAAAACAACTCGTAAATCACACATACAAGATTAAAAAAAAATCACTCATGGAAACTAAACTCACAAGCAACTCATAAATCACACAAAAAAAAATTAAAAACCACACATAGATAATTAAAAAAAAAAAATTCATGGAGACTAAACTCACAAACAATAAAACTATTAAATCAGACATAAAAAAATTAAAATCTCTTTAACCACGAAACATTCAATTTAGCTCATATGTGTTTGACTTGATCTGCTTGCAATTCTAGATGCACTTTTGAATCGCGTAACTCGGATCTAGTGCGCACATGATTTGCAAATGCAGGTAACACCTCAGTCGAGAATGGTTGCACTGTACTAGATCCGCTTGCCTCAGATTGATCATAGTCGGTCAAATTGTGAAGATATGTATCTCGTTCATCTTCAACAATCATATTATGCAATATATACATGACCTCATGATGATAGCCAAATCGGCTATATCACACATGCGAGCTGGTTCGCGAATGATTTTAAATCGACCTTGTAACACTCCAAATGCACGTTCGATGTCCTTCCGACATCCCTCCTGATGTTGTACAAATAACTTGTATGGTTCAANATCCCTCCTGATGTTGTACAAATAACTTGTCTGGTTCAATTTGAGGAATTCTAATTGATTTGACGAAAGTCGGATAAGACGGGTAAATACCGTCAGCTAGATAGTAAGTCATGTTATATGGATGTTGGTTGAGAAAAAAGTTCACCCGTGGAGTATATCCTTGCTCAACATCATCGAAAACTGGTGAACGATCTAGAATATTTATATCGTTTAATGTGCCCGGACATCCAAAAAATGCATGCCAGATCCATAAGTCATGAGATACAACAACTTCAAGAATAACAATGGTGGTGCCTTTATCTTCTCTAGTAAATTGACTTTCCCACGCCGTAGGGCAATTTTTCCATTCCCATTCCCTGTGCATGCAATCAATACTCCCAATCATCCAGGGAACCCCCGCCTTTCATTAGCATGTAGTATTCTTTGTAAGTCATCTTCAGTTGGGGCTCGGAGATACTCTTGCTCGTACAATCGTATGATACCTTTACAAAATCTACGCACACACTCCAATGCTGTAGATTCTCTTATTTTGATGTATTCATCGACCGCGTCTACTGCCACACCATAAGCTAACATTCGCATCGCCGTGATACATTTAGCTAGTAAAGATATACCTTCTTTATTAGCTCCCTCAACTCTTTGGGTGAAGTACTTGTCACTGCTTGATAAGTCCTCAACGATCCAAAGGAAAACATGTTTTCGCATCCAAAATCGTCGACGAAACATTGCATCGTCAAATATAGGTTGATTGGAAAAATAATCGTCAATCAATCTTTGGTTTGCTGCTACATGATCTCTCTTGTAATATTTTCTTTTGCTACGAGGTGCATAGTCTTCCTCTATCTTCTTTCGACGCTCTGTAAACATGTTGACGATATATTTCTCTTCGAGTTCAGATTGTCTTTTGTAAGCTTCAATATCAAAAGGAAATTTTTATGGATCCATTGATATTTTTTTAGTAATAAGGAGAGATTTGTGGTGGTAAGACATCAATGAAAGAAT
>OVAP01000255.1:0-12198 GCA_900406295.1 Aurinia saxatilis | reverse complement strand
GCAAACTGATTGGTAGAGGATTGGATTCTCTGAACAATAGTTGGAAGTCACGGGTTATATTATTAAACAAGAATATGAAAAACATACATTATTAAAGCAAATTGATTGGTTGTAGAATTAGATTCTCTAAAGGTCACGGGTTACATTAGTAAAGGAGAAAATGAAAAATACACATTATTCAAACTGAAATATTATTATAAAAAACAAAATGAAAAGCATACATTATTAAAACAAACAAAACGTACAGTGGAAAATATACATCTAGATAGATTTCAGAATATTAATCATCAGTTCACATCGAATTTTTTTGAATACCATTACAAACCAAACCTTGTTTCCAATTGGTTAGAGACAATGCGAGTGCAATTAAAGTCAAACAAAAACAATGTCGATATTTGGAATGAATGTCGATGTTCCTTTGATGGATATATATTATATATACCAAGTAGGTTTGTGAACGTAATAATTATCATAAGCAATCATTTGGTGTAATCCTCATTTCCATATTATTTAATTAATTATTGAAAAAAGAAGAAGATGATAATGGAATCTGGTGGATGGTCAAGTATTTGCTGAACGACTGCCTAACCATCTAAGTTCTAACGTGATTAGCCAATGAATCGATCGTAAATAATGCTTTACTAAGACATTTGTTAAGATAGAGTTTTGTATATTATACGATAGTACTTAATAACTTCACATTCTTTCTATGCCACTAGCTAGAGTAACAATTGAGAATTTGAACGTATTGTAGTAGTCAGCAATATTAAAGTACGCAATAAAAAAAAACATTTTGGTATACAATATTAAGGAAAATTCAATCTTTAAAGATATCATTTTTGTATGTTTATACTTAACCTTTTTAAAATAAATTATTTAGAGAATAATTGTTGATTGTAATGTATACACAGCAAGGCAAAAGCTATGTAAATTGTTAACCCTAAATTAGATTTCCAAATCATTTTAATTTACTTATATTTGTTGTTGAAATAAAATAAAATGAATAAACCCACTTACAACATATATTTAATATTACATGTGAATATGTAAACAACTTATACATATATATATATATATATCTTCATTTAAATATTCCGATTGTAACATATACAATAAATATATCTCTTAATTTTAGAAAGAGACCAGTTGCAAACTAACTTCTTACAAACAAAATATGATTGCAAACTAACCTTTTTGAAGTACATAATGACTATACTACTATTTTGAATAAACTAATCTTAAGAACATCAGACTTTGAAAGTACCTAAGTCAAGTTCAGCTTAAAAATCTCTAGGTATTTGAACCATAGAGACTTAAAAGCATCGTTCTTCATTAATTTAACTAACTCTGCCCTCATTTATATTATGTTATCACGGCACTGTGAAGCTTGAGGTAATTTTGTTTAAGTACATAACTATACTATTATTTTAAATAAATAATTTGTGGTTTTCTGAGATATATATGCCGATGATAATGATTCGTGGTTCTTTCTTATTTTTCAAGTAAAATTTTGTTTTTAATATAAACCTTTTACAAACAAAAACTTTGATTAAAGATACAGTTCATATGTTCTTAATTTTTTTTCAAAGAACATGTATTCAACTTCATCAATGTCAAATTAATGAAGACAAGTGAAAAACAAAACTAAAAAATTGACAAGTTATAAAAATTAGATATGAACTTCATTCATGACAAACAAAAATATTATATATTTTACATCTAATCATGTAAAATATTTAAATTAAAATATTCATGTATTGTGAATATTTACATGAATATTTAAATATGTAAAATATTCATGTATTGTGAATTGTTAATAGTAACAATAATGAACATGAAACAATGTATAATTCTATAATTATATAATTACATAAAGTTTCCCAGTATAATTCTCTCTCCAAAATAATAAAGAGAAACAATAATGAGTTAAATTAAAATTTTAGAAAGTGACAAAAAAAAAAAAAAAAATTAGGAAACGTCACCGTATTGAATCTATACAAGTTAAGTGAGAGAAGAAACACAGAGAAGACACAATCGGCATGAAATCAAAACCTCTTAAACCCAGTTTCTTCCACGGCCACCGTAAACCGTCGCGAAACCGCCCCGTCGTCTACGGTGGTCTCTTCTCCAATCGCCAATCTCAATCCCAAAACCCAAAACCCCAATCTCAATCTCAATCTCAACCTCAATTCGATCTCCGTAAATGGGATCCACAATCTCACCTCCCTTCTCCTTCCTCTTCTCCATCGCCTTCCACGACGATCTCCGCTTCCTCCGAACGCCTCTCTCCAATCGCGCGATTCGTCATCGACGCATTCGTCAAGAACCGAAACCACTGGGGACCATCTGTAATCTCCGAGCTAACCAAACTCCGTCGCGTCACGCCGAGCATCGTCGCAGAAGTTTTGAAAGTCGGTAACAACGCAACAGTAGCTACAAAGTTCTTCCATTGGGCAGGTAAGCAAAAGGGTTACAAACACGATTTTGCAGCTTACAATGCATTCGCGTATTGCTTAAACAGAACTGGGAACTTTCGTGCTGCTGATAATTTACCTGAGATGATGGATTCACAAGGGAAACCTCCATCGGAGAAGCAATTCGAGATTTTGATTCGGATGCATTCGGATAATAAACGTGGTTTAAGGGTTTATTATGTTTACGAGAAGATGAAGAAGTTTGGGTTTAAGCCTAGAGTGTTTTTGTATAATAGGGTTATGGATGCTTTGATGAAAAATGGTTACTTTGATTTGGGTTTAGCTGTTTATGAGGATTTTAAGGAGGATGGGTGTGTGGAGGAGAGTACTACTTTTATGATTTTGGTTAAAGGGTTGTGTAAAGCCGGTAGGATTGAGGAAATGCTAGGGATTTTGAAAAGGATGAGGGAGAATTATTGTAAGCCTGATGTTTTTGCGTATACGGCTATGATAAAGACGTTGCTTTCTGAGGGGAATGTGGATGGGAGTTTACGGGTTTGGGAGGAGATGAAACGGGATGGGGTGAAGCCGGATGTGATGGCGTATGGGACGCTTGTTGTGGGTTTGTGTAAAGATGGGAGAGTTGAAAGAGGGTATGAGTTTTTTGTGGAGATGAAGGAGAAGCAGATTTTGATTGATAGGGAGATTTACAGGGTTTTGATTGAAGGGTTTGTAGCGGATGGGAAGGTTCGATCTGCTTGTGATTTATGGAAGGATTTGGTGGATTCTGGGTATATAGCTGATCTTGGGATATACAATGCAGTTATTAAAGGGTTGTGTACAGTGAATCAGGTTGATAAAGCATATAAGCTCTTCCAAATTGCAATTGAGGACGAGTTAGAACCAGATTTTGAGACTCTAAGTCCCATTATGGTTGCATATGTGGTGATGAAGAGACTGAGTGACTTTTCGAAATTGCTAGAACAAATTGGGGAATTAGGATACCCTGTGGCAGATTACATTTCAGAGTTTTTCAGATTGTTGTGTGCCGACAAAGAACAGAAAACGATGGCTTTAGATGTCTTTGATGTACTAAAGCCTAAAGGTCATGCTAGTGTTTCTGTGTACAACATTCTTATGGAGACTCTTTACAGGATGGGAGATCTTCAAAAGTCCTTGTCACTTTTCAATGAAATGAAGGATTCTGAGCTCATACCCGATTCATCATCGTACAGTATTGCAATTTGCTGTCTTGCTGAGAAAGGGGACGTAGAAGAGGCTTGTTTATGCCATGAAAAAATCATTGAGATGTCGTGTGTTCCTTCCATAGCTGCTTATTTGTCTCTCACTAAAGGACTCTGCCAAATTGGAGAAATTGATGCGGTGATGATATTAGTTCGTGAATGTCTGGGAAACGTTGAAAGTGGTCCTATGGAGTTTAAGTACGCTCTTAGGATTTGTCATGTATGCAAAGGGAATAACGCCGAGAAGGTTGTCAAGGTATTAGATGAGATGAACCAGGAAGGTGTCTCTGTCAGTGGAGTTACATACTGTGCAATTATCTATGGTATGTCTAAACATGGAACAATAAAAGCAGCCAGAGAAGTCTTTGCAGAGCTGAAAAAGCGCAAAGTTATGACAGAAGCTGATATGGTAGTCTATGATGAAATGTTGATTGAGCAGACAGAGAAGAAGACAGCTGATTTGGTGCTTTCAGGGATCAAATTTTTCGGCCTCGAGTCAAAACTAAGAGCAAAGGGCTGCCACCTACTTGATAATGCACTTGTGGACGGGTGAATCAGTCAGCTGAACAGATGACTAAAAGGATGAGCTTCTCCCAAACAACTGCATATTCCTTCTTGTACGGCGACAAGCTCAGTGTTTCTTAGGTATGGTTTGCTGAACCCAACCATGCAAAGTTTTGGAGCTCTCCTCATGGATCGATAATGACTCAACATTGTTTCTTTGGGGTTCATCTTCCTGGCAGCTATAGCTTGGAAGCAAGTAGATAAAAAGTCTGTATCTTTGGATTTAAGGGTGATACAGAAGTTACAAAACAATGATCTAAATGGAGAGCACAGAGAAATCACTGTTATCTTAAGTTGCCATCACAGTAATCAATTTTAAGGAAGTTTAGTGGGAAATTCATTTTCACATCAAATGGTTTTGAAGTACTAATAGTAATAACCATTTGTTAGTTCTCACTTTCATGTAGTAACTGACCATTAACTGTGAAGACTATTTACACTACATATTTGGATTCTTTATTGGTTGTGAAAATTGATATTTTTCAGACAATGAAATAAAGTTTGGGTTTTTATGATAATCCCATCTTTGTGGAAATGGCAATTAGGTTCCCGTGTCGTGTCAATGGCTGTGTAAAGTGGTTGCATTTATGATTCATCCTTTAAAATCTTAGTCACACATTCAGAAAAAAGTATCCAACAATGAACATTCTGGCGAAGAGTGGTGGTGGCGTTTGGCTGATTTCGCCGTCTTTGGCGACGGCTCTCCGGAGAAAAATGAATGTGTCTGGTTTCGCCACGTCATCATCTTCTCCAAACTGGGAAGGTGAAGTTTCCATGGTCCAAGGAGCTTCTAGAGGCATCGGCCTTGAGTTTGTAAGACATAAAAACTCTGAAATTGCTTCAATGTAATGAATGAACAGCTTTGCAGTTAGATCCAAATTTGGTTGTTTTAGTTATGTCTTTTTCTTGTTTATTATTAAGGTAAGGCAATTGCTGGAGAATTATGAGAAAGGGTATGTTGTTGCTACTTGTCGAAATCCAAAAGAAGCAACAAGTCTCTCTGATTTGAAGAACCGATTCTCTGAAAGGCTTTTCATTCAGAAGCTTGATGTTACTGATGAATCTACCATTGAGGTTATTGTCTCTACCACTCAAGTCTGTATCTTTTCATAAATCAAATTGATTCTCGTGTCTCATTGGTTGTGTTTTTATGCCTTTTTCTGAAACTGGAATCGGTTTATTAGGAATCAGCAGAATCTGTGAAAGAAAGATATGGTTCTCTCAACTTACTTATAAATGCAGCTGGTATACTTTCAATTCCTGGTGTATTGCAACCAGGTACGAGTACTCTTTCATTTGATAACTGGTCACTTGAATCAATGATGTGATTTTACTTGTGTTAGAGAAATTGGTTTTGATGAAGGACTGTTCTTGAGTCCAGGTTTTTATTTGTTCCTTTTGATCTCAGTACAGAAACAACATTGAACAAGGTTGAAAAGTCATCATTGATGCTTGCTTACGAGGTTAACGCTGTTGGTCCAATACTAGTGATGAAGGTACACACTCCAATTCCTCTTTAGATTACTCCAATTTTCTCATAAGAAACAGAGCGAATTAGCTGAAAGTGTGTATTTGAGTAGAAATCTGAGTTATGCAGCTCCTTCTTTCGCCTACTCACGAACATGGAGTCCAAGAATCACAAAGTTTCTGATTTTGCCTTTGTTGCAGCATATGTGGCCTCTCCTTAAGGCTGGTGGAGGTACCGGGACAGAGAGGGAAGTTGCTGTTGTAGCTAATATAAGCGCCCGAGTTGGATCCATTGGAGATAACAGACTTGGTGGTTGGCACTCTTACAGGGCTTCAAAATCCGCACTCAATCAATGTACTGGAGATGAATAATAAGATTCTAGATCTCTTATTAAGAATGAAACTGAGAAAATCACTGATTTCTGTTCCCACTTTTACCTTTTCAGTGACGAAAAATGTAGCAGTTGAGCTTGGTAGGAAGAAGGATCCTGTGGCATGCATTCTACTGCATCCAGGCACAGTAGACACTGATCTGTCTCGCCCGTTTCAAAGAAATGTTCCCGAAGGAAAGCTTTTCACAAAAGAGTACTCTGTTCAGAAGCTATTGCACATCATTAACACTGCAAAGAAACAAGATAGCGGGAAGTTCTTTGCTTGGGATGGTCAGGAGATACCTTGGTGAATGCTTGAATGCTATTGTTTTCTTGATCTGAGTTCTTTCAAATTGTATTGAATTCTTGTTGGATTTTTCTCCCCTTTCTTGTTTGAGATCAAATCCTTTGAGTTATTATATTGAATAGCCAAGGTGTCCAGAAAGTGAGGGCTTTCTGAGTGTTCAATAATCAATGTATAGCTTCATGAGCTATCAACGTTGTGTAAATAACTTCACAAGCTATTTGCAAATCCCGACCCCAAATCATTGCTCGCTGTGATCCAGCTACGACCTGGAGTTTTCTTATGAACTCTATTCTTGTCCATCAATCCTTGCATAGCTGCAGCTTCGTCCCACTGTTTCAAAGAACTGTATGTGTTGATTAGCAGCACATATGCTGCTGAGTTCTGAGGATCCAAAATTATGAGCTTCTCAGCGACTCGTCTAGCCAAGCTCACATTTCCATGGATTCTACATGAACTAAGTAGAATCTCCCATAGTACAGAGCTTCTTTTGAATGGTGTAGCTTCTGCAAGCGTCTCTGCATCTTCAAGCCGACCAGCTCTTCCAAGACAATCAACAATACATATGTAGTGATCTAGCTCAGGTTCGACCCCGTGATCTCTCTGCATCGAACTGAGTATCTCAAGCCCGGTTTCGATCAGTCCTGAATGGCTACAAGCAGTCAGGACAGAGACAAAGGTTATCCTGTCTGGCTTTTGCCCAGCAGAAATCATTTCTCTATAGAGTTCAACAGCTTTATTGCCGTGTCCGTTATGAGCATACCCGTGTATCATCTCATTCCAAATAACCGCATTTTTCCTCAATACAGTATCGAAGAACCGTCGAGCTGAATCTATATCACCGCATTTACAATACATGTCTGTAAGAGCGGTTTCAATAAAAGAATCAGTGACATATCCGCTCTTCACTACCTGTCCATGAATCTGTATTCCATGAAACGAACTACATAAACTTGAACAGCTACCTAATATAGTAGCGTATGAAGTTTCATTAGGAAAAAACACACCACCCTGATGCATTCTTCTGAAGAGCATTAAAGCTTTTGTATCCAGCGAGTTGCGTCTAAGACCTGCGATCATCGAGTTCCAACAAGCGATATCCAACTCATTTATACAATCATCAAAGATACATTCAGAGATCTCCATCTTTGCGCATTCCGAGTACAATGCAATAAGACCACTAACTATGTGACTGTTCTTAGAAATATTGGTCCTTATCGCTACCGCATGGATCTGTTTCCCTCCTTCAAAAAATATCAATCTCGCACAAGAACTTAATATCACACTCAAAGCAGTTCTGTCAGGTCTCAGATTTTGAAACTGCATTCGTCTGAAATGGTCTATTGCTTCTTCATAGTATTCATCCTTGGAATAACCAGAAAGCAGGGCGTTCCATGTGCTGACACTCGGGTGCGGAATGCTACTGAATATATTCCCACCGGTTTCAGTATCCCCTGAGCAAAAGCACGCTCCAAGAACACTAATGTACGTAACTTCATTCGGTTCTATACCAGATTCTCTCATTCTCTGTAGATATTCGATGGATTTGTCACTTCGATATATCTGGCCAAACCCAGCTATCATTATGTTCCAAGAGACAACATTCACTTCAGGCATCTCAGCAAAAATCAGCTCTGCACCACTGATGTCATTATTCTTTGAATATACTTCGAGCAATGAGTTGTTCAGATGAAGATCTCTAAGGAGCCCAAGTCTTAAAGCGAGACTATGGATCTGTTTTCCAAGCGCGTTGCGGTATATTTCACTAGCGCCATCACATTCTTCTTTTGGAGCAGAGATGCTGAGAATATTAGATAAGCAAATACAGTCCACCCGGATACCTTTCTCGCACATCAATCTGAACATGTCAACGGACTCCAGCATTTTATTTTTGCGAGCTAGCCCGTTGATTACCGCTGTATAAGAGACTTCATTCGGCTCAGAGATACATTCAAATACTCGTACACCATAATCCACCATAAGCCCACACTTAGCATACATAGACAACAATGCGTTCCCAACAAAAATGTTCTTATCAAGACCCGTTTTAACAGCAATCCCATGACAATTCATACCAATAACACTATCTCCAAGCTTGCTACAAGCACTCAAAACACTAGCTAACGTAAACCGAGAAGGCAAAAACCCATCAGAAACCATCCTCTCATAAACAACTAAACCCTTCTCTTCAAACCCTTTCCGCACCAATACGCTAATCATGTTGTTCCACGACACAACATCTCTCTCAGGCATTCCATCAAACACCTCACACGCTTCTCTCAAATTCCCAGTTTTACAACTAAATGTCAAAAAAGCATTCCACGAATAAAGATCTCTCAGAGGCATTTCGTAGAGCACCTTCCGTGCATGATCTCCATCACCACACTCAATGTATAAATCAAGTAAACGATTACAGACATAAGTGTCTCTGTGAAACCCTGTCCGAATAACAGACCCATGTATGATTTTTCCCGAAAGTTTACATTTTTTCTCCCTACAAAAACGCAAAAGATTGGCTACGTATCTATTGCTTCCACTACGCATTATCACTCTAACAAATGGTAAATGATTTGGGTAATAAATCAAAACAATTCTTTATTATAATTTTTAAAAAATTTTATACAAATGATGTTTTTTTAATCATTTTGATCAATATTATTGAATTTAGCTAATGTATGATCAATCTCATCTAGTCATGTTATTGAACTAGACAAATAACACGTACATCACGTTGTAAAGAAGTTAATATTTATATCAAATTAAACAGTAAGGAAAATGAAAAAAATTTGTATAATTTTTATACAAAAATTATAATAATGAATTATTTTGATTTAGTACCCAAATCATTTATCATTTGTTAGAGTGACATAATTTTTTTTTTATATATATAAACTCTAAGTTTTGGTCGCATTGTATACTAAAACTTAAGACTTAGTCTCCAAAACATTTATTTTCAGGCTTGGTTTGATACCCACAAGAGTACTATCTTCATTTTCTTCCTTATCAATTTCTCATTATCAAAATGTTGTACAAAGTCCATGTACCAACAAAAGACTATGTTACACTCACAACATGTTCGAAATTCACAACATTTTTCCAACAAAACAAAATACAATTTTTAGGCCAATTCAGAAACTTTTTTTTCTTCTTTTTTGAAAGAAACAATTCACAAAATTTAACCAACAAAATATGTTTGTTTCATTCCAATGTAAGAAAATTCCCATTTAAGGTTTTTGTATTAGCGAGAGATAATTTCATCGAGTCTTGTCCATGTTGAAGCTATGTTATTCCTCTCATGTCTCATCGTATAGAGTGAGTACAACAAATATAATTAATTATCAGAGTAAACCGGATGATCGGTTTAGCTAATGTATGACCAATCTCATGTTACTGAACTAGAAAAATATCACGTACCTCACGTTGTAAAGAAGTTAATATTTATATTAAATTAAAGAGTAAGGAAATTGGAAAAAAAATTGTATAAAAATTTCAAATTTATGATAAAGAATTGTTTTGATTTAGTACCCAAATTATTTATCTTTTGTTACATTGACATAAATTTAATATTTTTATACAAACTCTAAGTTTTGGTAGCATTGTATACTAAAACTTAGGACTTAGCCTAAAAAACATTTATTTTCAGGCTTGGCTTGATACTATCTTCATTTTCTTCCTTATCAATTTCTCGTTATCAAAATGTTGTACAAAGTCCATGTACCAGCAAAAGACTATATATGTTACACTCACAACGTGTTCCAAATTCACAACATTTTTCCGACAAAACAAAATACAATTTCTAGGCCAATTCACAAACTTTAGCGAACAAAATATGTTTGTTTCATTCCAATGTAAGGAAATTTCCATCTAAGGTTTTCGTATTAGCGAAGAGAAAATTTGATAGTCTAGTCCATATTGAAGCTATGTTCTTCCTCTCATGTCTTAAGCATTACCCTTTTGTCTCTTAATATCTCACCCATTTTGTTCTTGTTTGTTAGACTAAAGTGTAAAGAGACTCTAGGTGAAAGCAAAGGTCTCACTCAGCTAAAGGAACCAATGAAATTAAGGAGGTCACGTGCCACATTCAAAATCGTCGAGGGGTAGAAAAGTAATTTGATATTACCGAAAATTCTCATTGCTCAAGTTTCAGTTTGTTGTCCTCTTGTTCCGTACGAAAACAGAGAGTGCAAGAGAAAGAAGAGAGAGAACAGTGAAAGTGTTTGTCTACTTTTTGTATAAAAAGGACTAAAGGGAGAGGTTTTCTCTCGGATGTGAGAGGAGAGTAAGAGAGCTCTCTAGGGTTTTCATTAACAAAATCCTTCTCTTTTCTGATTGTTTCCTCTGTTGTTTACAACACTGATCAAAGATCAAAGCTTTCCCCTTCGTGAGTGATTGTGTGACTCTTTCTGAAAACCAAGTTACTAAAGGTCTGAAATTTATTCAAAATACTAAACATCTCTCTCGTTTTTATCATAAGAACCCTCTTAAAGCTTTCTTTTTTAAGCTTTTTGGATCTGGATTGCTTGAGTAGTCTTTGCAAAAGGACAAGCCTTTTCTTGTCTGTTATTGTGTTTTCATGTCTTTTACATCTTTGTTGAGTATTCGTGAGTTAACAAAGTTACAAGACCTTCTCTCTTTCGTTTTTATCAGAAGAAACCCTCTAAAAAGCTTTCTTTTTTAAGCTTTTTGGGATCTGATTGCTTGAGTAGTCTCTGCAAAGACAAGCCTTTTCTGGTCTATTGTTGTGTTTTCATGTCTTTTGCATCTTTGTTGAGTAACCAGAGACTGTTTACAGTAATTCTGTAGTTGTATTTTCTAAAGCTTCGTGAGTAAACAAAGTTACAAGAGCTTTGCTCTCTATCGTTTTTGTGATATGAACCCTCTTAAAGCTTTCGTTTTTAAGCTATTTGGATCTGTAGTCTTTGCAAAGGACAAGACTTTTTCTCGTCTGTTATTTTGTTTTCATGTCTTTTACATCTTTGTTGAGTTATGAAATCGTCTTCCTCTAGTGGAAAACAGAGGTTTCAGGACAAAATTATCAGAGCTTAGGGGACTTTTTGGTTCTGGATTGGCTTTAGTCTTTACCAGAGACTGTTTGATGTCGCTCTGATTTTCGGAATTATCTCTTTATTTGTGGCAAATCTCTTTGTTGGTTGAGTTACTAAATGTTGATTTGTATCTTGGACTATTGAAAGTCGATGGACTAGTTGTGTACTCTTCAATGTTTTGACAATGTTAGGGTTTTAATTTCAGGATGGATGATGAAGAAGAAGAAGAAGAGGAGGAGGAGGAGGGGCCAACTATAGGAAAACCAGGCAGATCTCAAACAAAGGGAGAAAACATACTAAACCAGCCCAAACGTGACCGTGAAGCTAGAGAAAGAGCTCAAGGACAACTTGCTGGGATTCAACAGCCACAAGCAGACATTCAACAGCAGCCACAAGCCCAAGGAGCCGGAGTCACACCGACCGGAATGCAACGTGAGCGTGATAGCAAGATTCCGGTAATAGCATAAACACTTGTTATAAGTTGAATGTTTTTTTGGCTAACATATTGAATAATAATAAACACTCACTTGCAATAGCATAAACACTTGTTTTTTTTTGGCTAACATATTGAATAATAGCATAAACACTTGCAATAAGTTGTTTTCTTTTCTTTTGGCATAGCCCTTTGGTGATGGTAGTAGTGACACTTACGATGATTGGACTACCACAGGACTTATCGATGACCCCATCGATCAATTCAAAGGTTTTTTTCATACAATCAAAATCCAATATTTTTAGTATTATATATACTAGGAAGCAAACCCGCGCGTTGCCGCGCGGGCATTCGAG
>OVAP01000254.1:15957-42736 GCA_900406295.1 Aurinia saxatilis | reverse complement strand
TATATATATATATGTAACTTGGTTTGATAATTAAATAAAACAAGTAATTTTTTCAATGAAAATAAAAATAAAATAAAAATAGAAGCTAAAAACCAAAAACCAAATGTACCAATCAAGTTTTTAAATAAACTAAAATCTATTGTAAAAACCAAAAACTAAAACCAATTAAAGAAACTGCAAACAATCAACACCTACAATTTTAAACAGATTTATGATATATAACTGGATGCAGATTTGTTGCTGAGAGTACGGGGCATCAAATGAGCAGTCGGCTTTTAAGTATGAGGTCGGCTAATGCTTTGTTGGAGTTGCCTGCTACTAGCAATGTACTTTCTGCTGGAACTTCTGTGTCAGCTGTAGTTGTTTCCGATATCAGTGGCTTCTCTATGGATAAGAAAACCTCATTATCAGAACCAGAATCTATTCAGAAAGAAATAAAGTACGATGGAGTACCTGGGCCAGAATATAAAGTGGCTATTCTTACTGTCAGTGATACTGTCTCAGCTGGGGCTGGACCTGATCGAAGGTATGATTATTGTTAGACTTTTTGTTTATTGTCGCATTGCAAATTTGGATGAGTTAAGTTATTTAGGATGTTGGGAGTTGGAACAGATACGCATTAGTTTTTTTATTTGTGTACTTTTAGTACAGAAGTGGCAATGCTGAGGTTGTCTTTGTTCTAAAATACATTGATTAAGTTCTTAGACATGTTTGTCCCACATCTTACCTTCTAGTAATTGCGACAGTGGCTTGTTGATGGTTATCTGTGGTAGAGTTCTTTGTTGTCTGTAAATATATTTGTACTCAAAGTAAGATGACCTGGTACTGGCCGACTTATCTGATGAGAAGTAAGTTAAAAAAGTTGTCGTATAGAGTATTTAAATGCAGTTGGTAAAAGTTCTGAGTGCGTTTTTCCAACACGTTCATTTTCTTATGCTGAAAGTAAGTGCATCTTGATACACCTCTCCAGTTCGTTATTCTGGTGGGGTCACTTATTTGATGCCATAGTAAACTGCACAGTGATATTGCTCCTTGTCATAGTGAGTCTGGGAAGCATCACAATGCTTTGCTACATTTTAAAATGTTATATGAATGCTGTTCCTCATTTTAAAGCCTCAAAGAAATGCTTAAAACCCTTCCAGATAGTTTTTTTGTTTGTATCCACTTCACATTTTGTGTGAAAGTTTTGCTCTCATCAATGTTTTTTTATATATATTCGTTTCATGATCATTTTTTGAATGATTCTCTGGTGCAGTGGGCCGAGGGCTGTATCAGTAGTTGATTCCTCGTCTGAAAAACTGGGAGGAGCTAAGGTAGTTGTGACGGCTGTTGTCCCCGATGACGTGGAAAGAATCAAATACATTCTCCAGAAATGGAGTGATGTTGACGAAATAGATCTTATTCTTACACTTGGTATATAAACATTTAGTAACTTATTATAGAATTGTCATTGTGTTTCAATCTTATTCTTTATATGCTTAACTTCCTGTAACTAGGTGGTACCGGCTTCACACCTAGAGATGTAACACCTGAAGCAACAAAAGAAGTGATCCAGAGAGAAACACCCGGACTTCTTTTTGCCATGATGCAAGAAAGCTTAAAGGTAAATAGTCATTTCTTGCCTCTAGGGGAATTCAATCTGGATATCCGACCTGATCCATTCGAAAATCGAAGTCCTTAATACACTATATTCCTTTTCTCTATCCCAAAAGACCAAAACCAAAAACAGGAAAAATAATGTAGGGAACCCTAACTTTCTTTGGAAACAAGGATATACATAGATTACCCCCGATTTCTAACCGTTCCAAAATAGAGTTGGTTTAATTCGGTGACCAATATCCTACAACTGAGGATCCGTAGAATTGTATTATACGGACCCTAAACCCTGGACTGAACACGTTTCATCTTCTCAAATCTATGGTGGTGAGTAATCACCTGATTCCGTTTTTCCTTTATATTTTTGACAGATCACGCCATTTGCGATGCTCTCACGCTCTGCTGCAGGAATTAGAGGCTCAACATTGGTACAAATCTCCCAGTTAAAATTGATACAAATCTCTAAGTTTTCATCACTCACATCTCTCTGTTTTCTGGTCTTTCAGATAATCAACATGCCTGGGAATCCAAATGCGGTGGCCGAGTGTATGGACGCCCTGTTACCGGCATTGAAGCATGCACTGAAGCAGATTAAAGGAGACAAGAGAGAGAAACACCCGAACCACATACCTCACGCAGAAGCAACTGTGCCGACTGATACATGGGACAAAAGCTATAAATCGGCCTATGAGGGAGGAGAGAATAAAGAAGCTGGATGCTCTTGTACTCACTGAATTTGCCAGCTTCTCCACACAGTGATTTTGCTCTGCTCTCTGGTGACTGTAACATTTGTGAGAAGTTTTGTGAATAACTTGAGTTACATGAAACCCAAACTATAGGGTGCGAAGGCTATCGTTGTTGTAGCTTTGTAATAATAAGGTCTACTTTTGTGTAAAAATTGCATGTACACCATAATGAGAAAATGTGTTAGAAATAGAAGTCTACTAGTTACTATATGATTAGGAAAATGCCAAAGAAAATAGTAAACTTTCAAAGAATGTAAATTGAAAAAAGCATTTGCATTGGATTAGATTGGATTATACACTAGCTAAGATATTTGACATTCACATTGGTTTGTCAAAATAATTTCATTTTGGTTTTGGGATTTTCTGCATGTGCCGTTTACATAACTTATCATCAATTTTGTATAATGACCTTAATGATACAAAACCAGATATTTTCATAATTGTGACTTGTGTGAGTGTCCTCCTTCTCCGGAGGTATGCGAACAGAGAAACAGGAGAGTAGTTTAAAAACGGAAGAAGATGTATAAAAGAATGGGTCAGCTCGCACTTCAGAGACTCCCGCCGGTTGCTTCGCTACCAAAACGACCTCCTCCTATTCCCTCACCTTCTCCCTCCCTCGCTTTCGCCACCGCCTCTCGCCGCCCCCGATTCTCCTTCGCCAGGTCTTCTTCTATTCCCCTCTGCTTCGTCCTCGTTTTGTGTTTGCAATTACTTTGATCATGGATTCACAATTCGATTACAGAGTAACAATTTTGCTTGCTCACTGAGAAATTAGCACACTTCTTTGGTGTTTGCATTGTATTATTTGTAACATTCATGAACTTTTTTTTCCTAATCATGTTATCTCTTGCTTGTGAACAAAAAATGTAGAGCAATGTCATCCCACATTGTCGGGTATCCTCGTATCGGCCCGAAGAGAGAGCTAAAGTTTGCATTGGAGTCCTTCTGGGAGGGGAAAACTGGTGTTGATGATCTGCAAAATGTTGCTGCTGACCTGAGAAAAGCCATATGGAAACATATGGCTGATTCTGGAATCAAATATATCCCCAGCAACACCTTCTCGTATTATGATCAGATGTTGGATACCACAGCGATGCTTGGTGCTGTTCCCCCTCGATATGGTTGGGAAGGTGGTGAGATTGGGTTTGATGTTTACTTCTCTATGGCTCGAGGAAATGCTACTGTTCCTGCTATGGAAATGACCAAGTGGTTTGATACCAACTAGTATGTAACAAATCTTTTTTCTTCTTTGTTTGTAAAGTTTCTTTCTCGGTTATAATGCTAATAAATTCCCTTACAGCCATTACATTGTTCCTGAGTTGGGTCCTGATGTCAAATTCTCCTATGCGTCTCACAAGGCTGTGGTTGAATTTAAGGAGGCAAAAGCAGTAAGTTGACTGGAAGCTTTCTCACTTATTTTTCCTGAAATATTATCTTAGTTGCGGTGTTACTGGAATTTTGGTGCGGGGCATGTAGACAATTCATTGTATTACCTGTTCTTCTGTAATTTTCTTCAGCTTTTCTCTTTTTGGCCCAAGATTCTTATTTACAACTGTGCTTTTGGCTGTTCATGGCACAGCTTGGCATAGACACAGTTCCCGTTCTCATTGGTCCCATGACCTACTTGCTCCTGTCGAAGCCAGCAAAAGGTGTTGAAAAATCATTCTGCCTACTCTCTTTGATTGACAAGATTCTTCCCGTATACGAGTAAGCTTTCTGTATAGAAGTAAGAGTATTCTGAGGGCCAGCTGCTAGATTTTTAGAAAATAGCTTAGACCAAAATAAACTTGAAAGATAAAGTTTAAGTTAAATTTAGATAGTGCTCTAAACCTTAAAACATATTTCTGTGGCGACTGTTTTGACAGAGAAGTTTTGGCTGATCTCAAATCTGCTGGTGCTCGATGGATTCAGTTTGATGAGCCTATACTTGTGATGGATCTTGATACCAGCCAATTGCAGGCATTTTCTGATGCCTACACCCACATGGAGTCATCTTTGGTGGGATTGAATGTTCTTATTGCCACATACTTCGCAGATGTTCCTGCTGACGCGTACAAGATATTGACGTCTTTGAAATGTGTAACTGGCTTTGGATTTGACCTTGTCCGTGGATTAGAGACTCTTGAATTAATCAAGGGGAATTTTCCTCGAGGCAAGCTACTATTTGCTGGAGTTGTTGATGGAAGGAACATATGGGCGAATGATCTTTTTGCTTCACTCAAGACATTACATACTCTTGAAGACATCGTTGGAAAAGGTGTCAGTAAAAAGTACATTTTAATAGATTGCTTTCATTTCTTTCCTACTTAGCTTCAGAATGATAAAAAAACTTTTCTCTTCTCTTTGCAGAAAAAGTCGTGGTCTCTACTTCTTGCTCGTTACTCCACACGGCTGTGGACTTGGTGAATGAAAGTAAACTTGATAAAGAAATAAAATCATGGCTTGCATTTGCTGCACAAAAGGTCATTGAAGTGAATGCACTTGCCAAATCATTCTCTGGAGTTAAGGATGAGGTAAATCTTTGCGTACATTATGTACAAATTACTATCTTGGAGCATGCGGTAGGCTCTGCGTTTCTAGTTCTAGAAGGTCTTGGTGTTATTAATTTTTCCCACCATTAATGTTATCAGCTTATACAATATGTCCAGTGTGTCTGCAATTGCATTAAT
Organism: Aurinia saxatilis; assembly: GCA_900406295.1. Taxonomy (NCBI): domain Eukaryota; kingdom Viridiplantae; phylum Streptophyta; class Magnoliopsida; order Brassicales; family Brassicaceae; genus Aurinia; species Aurinia saxatilis. The sequence goes on along the minus strand of OVAP01000254.1, from coordinate 37,725 downwards.
ACACAATGAATTTATATCTCATTAGTGGACTTTTACATGTTCTTATGGGTCATGGCTGGGACTTTGGTTTTATTTGGTTAACCTTCAGCATTGTATTGTCCTGGTCCCTTTGTAGACATTGTTTGCTTCTAATTCCATGCGTCAAGCTTCTCGAAAATCATCTCCACGGGTGACAAATGCAGCTGTACAACAGAATGTAAGGGATTTTCTAACAAACTGCTCTTCCACATTTTGTACCCTGGATTTGTATCTTTATGTACTTTCTTACTCAGGTAGCTGCTGTAACAAAATGTGATCACCGCCGTTCTACAGAAGTCAGTGTTAGGCTACAGGCCCAGCAGAAGAAGTTAAACCTTCCTCCTCTTCCTACAACGACAATCGGATCTTTCCCTCAGACCATGGATCTAAGACGAATACGCAGGGAATTCAAGGCCAAAAAGTAGGCCTCTTTAATCCAATGATTTGTCTGAAAAATTCTAACATGTCATTATTCTAATGCATCTGCTGTATTTTCAGGATATCAGAAATTGACTATGTGAAGGCTATCAAGGAGGAATTTGAAAAGGTTGTCAAGCTTCAGGAAGAGCTTGGGCTTGATGTATTGGTGCATGGGGAGGCAGAGGTATCAATATACTGAAACCTTGGTTCATTATTTAGACTATTCCGTTCTTTACTCCCCTGATATGCCGAACTCGCGCAGAGAAACGATATGGTGGAATTTTTTGGTGAGCAGCTGTCTGGCTTTGCTTTCACTTCAAATGGGTGGGTCCAATCATACGGGTCCCGCTGTGTCAAGCCACCTATCATCTATGGTGATATCACCCGACCAAAGGCAATGACTGTCTTCTGGTCATCAATGGCACAGAAAATGACCCGGCGTCCTTTGAAGGGGATGCTTACTGGCCCTGTTACAATTCTCAATTGGTCCTTTGTTAGAAATGACCAACCGAGGTGTGTAACAACAAAACCTATCAATTTTTCTTTTAGTCTATGGTATTCCGTTCACCATTTTTGTTGTTTATAGGCATGAAACGTGTTTCCAAATTGCACTTGCCATCAAAGATGAGGTTGAGGACCTTGAGAGGTCGGGTATCACTGTTATTCAGATTGATGAAGCTGCATTACGAGAGGGATTGCCTCTCAGGAGGTCCGAGCAAGAATTTTACCTGGACTGGGCCGTCCAAGCATTCAGAATCACAAACTGTGGTGTGCAAGACACTACTCAGGTCATCTGTATTTCACTTTATATCTCTTTTCCAATTAAAGCAATATGTTTATCAGCATGTTGAGCACAATCTGGTTTCTGCCAAAGTCGTGGACAATGCAACGATAAAATGGAACCTTACAAGATGAAAGACGTGAAACAATGACTGAATTATGGAAGAGAACTAATCTATTCAATGCTGTTTGCTTTTTAAAAAACTTTTAGTCATGCTTTCCTTGTACTTTCATGCAGATTCACACCCACATGTGCTACTCAAATTTCAACGACATCATCCACTCAATCATAAATATGGATGCTGATGTGATCACTGTTGAGAACTCACGGTCAGATGAGAAGCTCTTATCAGTCTTCCATGAAGGGGTGAAATACAGTGCTGGAATAGGCCCAGGGGTTTATGACATTCACTCTCCTCGTATCCCGTCCGGTGAAGAAATAGCTGACCGTATCAACAAAATGCTTGCAGTTCTGGACAGCAAAGTCCTCTGGGTGAACCCTGACTGCGGCCTAAAGACACGGAAGTACTCTGAAGTCAAATCCGCACTTAGAAACATGGTTGCTGCTGCCAAGCTAATCCGCGCTCAGCTTAAAAAGTCATAAAGCCTTTCCTCGAGTAAGTTTGCTCATACTACCACTTTCTTAACTCTTTAAATCCTTTATTTAGAATCGTTGATAAGTTATAAATAGAATATAATTATAAGTGCATGGAGTGACCTTCTTTATTATGACGCATGCATCAAGTCTTATTTGGTAGAATTTCTTCACTTATAGAGTTTTGGTTTTTGATCAATTAGCCATTCCTTTAGAATTGGCACTTATATAATAGTTATGATTGTTTTTCTCAATTCTAGTAATTCTAGTTCTGAAAGTTACTGGAACTGGAATTCATAGTATTTCATACTAAGGCTAATTAGAAATCTATAAAATGGAGTTTTTATCATTTTCTCGGCATACAGTTGTACAGATATGTAGAGCGGAATTAGCAAATATTATTTATTTTCTGCAAGAGCAATCTTATACAATTGTGAGATGCATATGTAAGGTTCACTCATTCCTCGGAGTTCCACACAAGGGATGACCGTACTGCATTTCTAGCGTACACTAAAATTAGCAAAACCAATAAAATCGAAGCAGCCAAATTGCAAAGTAACTGTCTTTTGTTCTTAGCTTCCTTTACCACATTTCCAGTTGCCTCTTTGTACTTCTCGAACCATTTCGCTCCAACTTTTTCTTTCTCTTCATCCCTGGAACTCAAAGGTCCTTTAGGCTCACCTACTGATTCCTTTTTTTCACTCTGTGCTTCCCTTCCTCTCTGATGTACATCATGTTTCAGCTGATCGGTTTTGCCACCGCTCGGCTTCTCAACCTTCTCTTTTGAACCCTGGCCTTGTTTTTTCTCGTGTTGATCACGGGGTTTTGTGATCACCGGTGGTTTGACCGATGATGGTGGCTTAGTTTGAGGGATTTCTGTCTTGAGTTTGGGATGCCGGATGTAGAGTTTGTTATCCTTGAACATAGCTGAAACCGAGTCGATGTCAACTGTCAAGGGAACAGGAATTTCCTGGTGGAAGCGAATCCATTTGTTTCCACCAGTTGGACGTTCTCCACTCAGTCTAACCTTCCTTGTTGAGGTTACCGACACCTTAATCTGTTCTTTCTTGAATCCTAACCACAGAAGACAATGCTTATAAACATTCTTGCACTTACTTAACTCTCTCTCAATTTTTTGTGTTTAATGTAGAAAAAGGCAAACGAATAAACAAGATTGAGAAAGGGAAAACTAACCTGGAAGATCAGCGACAAGAGTCTCGGAATCTGGTTCAGAGTTCCATCGAGTTGCAGGCTGAAAGTCTTGGTAAACCCTTTCCGTTCCAAAGTTAGCCATTCTCTCTTTTTTCTTCTTCCTTTGAGGTTGCTCTTTTGTGCTTTGGTTGATGAGTTAATGTTTTTTGTTTTGTGAGTAAATAGAGGAAAGATCTCTGTGATTTTATAGGCAGGGAAGATCATTGCACAGTTTTGTGATTTAGTTTTAGTTTGAAGAAACGAAGGCTTAATTCTTTGGGTTTTCCACTTCCTCTTTGTTTTCTTTAAGTTTTCTTTGTCTTGAAGATTTCGATGATTCTTTGGATTGAGTTTACTATTAAGTATTCTTTTTTCCTCTCTGTCGACAAAATTAGAGTTTTGAGTATATGGGGTAATTATTTTTTATTATATTGTACATTATTGTTTTTATATATACATAAAAAGATTTCTGGAATAACCAAAAGAGAGATGCATAAGAAGTTTTAGAGGTTTTCTTAGTTTACATGATGCAGCTTATTACAGAAACCAGTAATGTCATAATCTTCAACATCCTAACTCAAATCAAAACATTATTGTAAAATACTCAAACCCCCCAAAAAAGAAGAGCAGTTACATTACATCATGAACACAAACACAAGACCATCAAACGGTCTTCTTCTGCTGGATTTTCCATTCTAAGTACTTCTCGATAACGTTCAGTCCACAAGACTCCTTCACAACAGGCAATGTCGCTGGAACAGGCAAATCGAAGGTCAGATTAACCCCTTGTTGGTTATTACTCCATCCCAGCATCTGTTTCCTGGCTTCTTTAACAGCTGCTCGCACCGCGCAGTGAACAGAAGATGCTAAAAGCAATGGCGGTTCACCCGAAGCTGTATCAAACCAAAAACATAAGTTTGGCCAAGACTTTTGAGTTTTTTATCTTTTGGGTCTCAGCAAAGTCACAAAGATAAACCAATAAGGCAAATGGATAAGACACCTTTGGATGAAAGAACACGGTTCTTGTGTTCTCCACTGTTGAGAATTTCGACATTGAACTGTCTTGGAATTGTGTCTACCGTTGGGATCTTGTATGTCCATGTGCTGTCTGTTACCACGAGACCGTCTGAGTTCGTTAGGTACTCTTCAAGCATGAAGAACCCAAGTCCTTGAACAAATGCTCCTTCAATCTGTAGGCAAAAAGAAAAAAAACATGAAACAGAACTTTACAACATTGCAAATCCAGACCAGAATATAAACACACAAACATGATAGTGGTTTCCGTGGGATTAACCTGTCCTAAGTCCACAGCGGGATTGAGACTTTTCCCGCAATCATAGATAATATCCGAACGCAGAATCGTTGTTTCGCCCGTTAAAATGTTTACTTCAACCTGGTCCCAACCAAAGAAGTGAAATTATTTCATAGATGTCATGTAAGTAAGCTAAGAAGAGATGTTATTCAATGTTTAGAGCTTTACCTCGCTCGCTGCAACTCCATAATTAATGTATTGACCAGTGGAGAAATCGGGTAAGTACTGTGTACTAACCGACATGTTTATCGGTTGACGATAAGCCTAAACCAGATCATTCAAGAGTAAAACCATTCTAAGTCCATTTAAAAATAGCCAGAGAACATAGAAAACACATGAATGTTTAAGAGTATAGACCTGGCTGATGAGGGCATCCCAAGTCACAGGTCCTCCTGTTTTCTCCACCAAAGTGTTTTTGACAGGTAGAAGCCTTTCAACTAAGCCATTGCAGCAAATCCTAACAGCTTCGCTGCTCATCTCTGAGGTTGTGCTACCACCAGTAACAGAGCCTTGTACCATACTCAAGGTGTCGGATTGGATGACCCGAATTTTCTTGAGAAGCTCATCATTTGTAGTACCACATTGAATCAGTCCAAGGGAAAATGCAGCCATCTGTTTTACCTTAGTCCATAATCCTTGTCCCATCTCAATCCCTTGAACCTCTACTACTATTGACCCATCGCTCAAAACACTGACTCTCCCCGGTGTTGCTCGCAGAGACACTCCATAGAGAGCAGGCACACGACAGATCCCTCTCTTTCTCCACTTGTTTGATACATTAAACTCATCAACCACCATCTTCCGTTGGTTGAAACTCGAGAAGTCGGCGAGTTTGTCCCAAATCAATGGTAACGTATACTCAGGGAAGTCACCAGCTTTGTCCTTGTAAAACAACCTTAAGCTCTCATATGTATGGAGATTAACCTTCCTGATCTCATCCACATCAAGGGAAAGATATGAAGCTACTTGTTCAATTATGGCTTCTGCTATATATGATCCCTGTAGATCCCCGGGAGCTCTAACCGCGGTTCTGCTCACACTGTTTGTTTTGCATACTTTGATATCGAAAGAGAAATCACCCCAATCATATTTCATCAGTGCTCCTTGAATCCCTGCTTGCATAACCGGGCTTATATCTTCGCTTAACCCTGCGTCAAGTAGCAACTCTACATCCAAAGCAGTAACCTTCCCATTGGATTTGAATCCAACACTATATGTAACTTTCATTGGATGTCTTCCTCCGGTAGTTATCATATCCGTTTTCCGGTTCACATATGTCCTCACCGGACGCTGCATTTTGGATGCTGCAAGTGCACAAGCTGCAGCAACCTATAACATATTGTTGACAGTTAAAAAATGTTAAACATCAAGTACTCAGTTACACTCTAGACTACTTTCAAAATGCGAACTCACAGGCTGTGCTTTCATGACTTTCCCACCAAATCCGCCTCCAAGTCTTCTAGTGATGACACGGACATTATGCTCAGGAACTCCAAGACATCCAGCTACGGTTCGATGTACAAACTCGGGGGCTTGAGACGCGCTATAAACCACCATACAGTTGTCTTCGTCCGGCACTGCAAGAGCAGTTTGTGTCTCCATATAGAAGAAGTACTGTGACCCCAAACTTATCTACATATAAACCGCAATCACAAAGATTAATATGATAATTAGACAAGAGCAGGGCTTGGGAGACATATATGTCTTGGATAGGAACCACCTTTGATCCAAGAATCTTATGTTCAGCTTCAGCCATTCCCTTGGTGATATCACCCACCACCCCTGTACCACGTAGAAATGGATGGATCTCGTAAAGGCTAGACTTTTCGACAGCGTCTTCTAAGGAAAGTATAGGCGGTTCTAAATCCGTGGTGTCATAATCAATCACAACAAGATTTGCTGCAATATCTGCATGCTTTTGACTATCTGCAACCTGCAGATACAACATATTGAATCTAAGTTGATTTAACAGAAAATGCTTCAAATGAAAAACAAAATCCTTCACAGGACTTACCAAAAAGGCTATTATTTGACCCGCACCGTAGGTGATTTCCTCTGCAAACAAAATATCCGGGGCAAAGAAACCTGTTGTACCGATATTTTTCCCTGGAATATCTTTGTAAGTTATGATGCCAACAACTCCTTCTGGAACTCTGTTTTCTTTGAACCTTATACTCTTGATCCGCGCCAGAGGCATTGTACTGTAAATAAGTGCACCATATAGACAATTTTCCGGAGAAGGAATGTCATCTACATAAACAGCCTCGCCTACAAAATTACTAAAAAACGTTAACAGAGAACCAATACTCTCCTACTTAAACCTTGAAAATGATCAAAAAGTATATATAGAACTCACCAGATGCTTGGAGACGAGCTCCAGCCTTTTCAATGCCTTTTCCGACCGGAGTATATTCTTCATTTTCAACTATCTGTTGTGCAGATGACAACATAGCTTCAGGTTTCAAAGATTCACCATTCTGAACCAAACCATTCTCTTTGCATCCTCCATTGATCCAACCATTGGTAGTTTTAGCTTTCGTTTGAGTTAAAGATCCGAAGAACTCGAAGAGATAAGTAACAGCCAAGCTTGATCTATAACCGGGATTCGAAGTACCCTTATCAGGTACTATCTCATCTTTAAGTAAGCCAATAGCTTCCATCAAAACTTCATCAGTTATCACTTTTCCTTCAAAAAACTCTTCGACTTTCCTCGCCCTGTGTGCGTGTTTTGTCCCGTAAGCTCCAAAAGCTAGCCGACAATCATTCACAACAATGCCATCAAGTGTTTCACTCAAATAAACTTCAGCTGAGAAAGCAGCATTCATAAATGGCAATGCATTTCCTAGAGGACGAGGCGCTGCTCTGTAAGTTTCAAACAGCAAACGAGTATCCGAAGAAGAACCCTTCTTTTTCACAGGGAGCCAAGACGGAATCTCGAGACTCAAAAGAACAGATTTAGTATCAAGAGGAGGCTGTTGAAGAAACTCTTCCAGTGTAAACTGTTCTTGAACAGAGCTACTAGTCATGATCTTAACCGTTGCTCGAGCAGCGAGAAGTATGGTTGTGAGATCAGAAGGAAACTGTTTTCTCTGTGCCATCATGATGTTTCCACCTAATGTTCCCGTGTTTCTCACAAATCTGTTTGCAATTTTCTCCATATGGCTCGCGATTTTCGCCAACATAGAATCATTTTTTTTCTCTCTTAGAGCCTCAATAGCTTTTGATATAGTAACAGCAGCTCCTAGTTCAACTCCTTTCTCATCTTTCCTTACCATAGTGAGCTCGGGAATCCGCCTTATATCGATAAATCTCTCGTAATTCTTTGCCTTTTCTTCTTTGTAGTACCCGGTGCTCGTGTTACCCGCAACTAACTTAACTGACATGCTGTTCTCAGCCTCTAATAACCCCTGAAGCTCCGAGACACTTACCGGGCTTGACCAACGGTACTTGCTCGAATCAAGATTCACATTCATCTTAATTTCGTTCTTCAAAAACTCCGGAAATGCAAAGACCTGAGATGTTGCATGATCATAACATGGCAGCCTTCCCAAAACCTCATCTTTATTATCACCCTTCTTGCAGAAAGAATTAAACCCGAGATCTTCGATATCAACCTCCGAGGAAAAACTCTTACAAGCATCCACAAGCGGTCTGTATCCGGTACAACGGCATAGATTACCAGCAACAGCCTTCTCTGCTTCGGCAGCAGTAATGTTTGAGCAACCTTTACGAGGTGGTTGAGACTTATCTGCATTCAAGAGAGCCGAAAACATGGAAACGCTCATTCCTGGCGTACAGAAACCGCATTGTGTGGCGTGAAAACCCGCGATACGCTCGTGGACAGCGTGGAATCCGACTTTAGTATTCCCAAGACCTTCTGAGGTAGTGATGGAGCAACCATCGATGCTACAGAGGAGTGTGAGACACGAGCTGATAGTGAAGTCATCCACTTTATCCAGCAATGGATCATACTTCGATACAAGTACAACACAAGCGCCACAACCACCTGCGTTAAGACAAGATACGTTACTTACAACTCAAAACTACCAACTTCAAACTCAAACACACCTAAGAAAATTATTAAATGTAAATATATTCTTTTGAATCACTTGTAAATTAGTAATATAAAATATCAGATGATTAAAAAAATATATATATACCGGACAAAGACTTGTAGTCTATATTAGTTAATCCCTATATCATCCTCTTTCTAATGCAATGGCATTAACATTTTGGACGAGTTCACCATTTGTTAACGGTTGTGGAAATTTTGATTTCTTTACTTAACATGGGTTTTTTTAATGGGTGCAGTTTTTAGGAATTTTATTAAATAAATTAAACGTTTATTTAAAATCAGACGTCCATATTACACCATAAATAACATAAGATCTGACGTGAAAAGAAGGAAGAGACTCAAATGAAAGGTCAAGCCAGAAAAAGAAAAAAAACAATTTTCTGGCCATAAGTCACATCATTGATGTTTTCTAATTCATCTCTAGAGATATTGTCTCCTCTACCTAATAATTCATCCTAAAATTTTGTGAGTTATTTTTTACGTATTAAAGTTGAAATGACGTTTTGAAATAATCTGTGATCAGCCAAAGACAGTATGGTGTATGAACAAATGGCATGCTACTTTGTCCATCTTTCATGCACAACCGGATTTGATTATGATCACAATCCCACAAGTGGAGTTACATTTGGTCACACAAGGAGAAACAAAACAAAAACTAGAAAATCTCGTCGAATGGTCTCAAAAGAATACTGACTACAATTTCCAAGCAAGCGGTCCAGATACAAGAACATGTACATGAGAAGGAAATTAAGCTTTGATGTCCTCTTTATTGAGCTTTCACAAAGTAATTATTGTCCTCTTGATTGAGAGAATGAGTTTAATTTAAGCTTCCTATATATAAAGACTAAAGATTTAGTCGAAAAGTCTTCAAAATTTATTGCTATTGAATCTAAAACTCTTGTTCAAGAGTATTTCATCGGCCAAGAAGATACAAAGATGATTTTTTTTTTTTTTAATGATAAAACTGTGAAAATTCCGAGGGGCCAAACATTAAAATCCTTCCGGAGGATTATTCTCACTCTCCTTAATTCTATTGTTTCCATCTTTGGTAATTTGTAATACTTTTGAAAAACTTTCTCGAACTATATGCTCATAACTTGTAACCTTTTTTTTCATGTTTTCCAATAGTAAAACAGTTTAAAAAAAAAAAAAAACCGTGAAAATTCCGAACTTTTGATCCATCCCTAATCTTTTTTATATTTCTGGAGTCAGTCGTTTATAATACTGAATTTAAAACATAAAATCATTTCTAATAACGCCTCCCAAAAATAGTGTTGAATAAATTATTTTGATTACTTTCAAAACCACTTGGTCAACACACATTTGGTGAGAGTTAATAGCTCTGATTGTTGATCAAGAATCTAAAAAATATTGTTCATACACAAAAAGGGTTTTCTCATACAAGAACATATATAGAGAGAGTAAAGTGTGATTATGTATAACATCGTACCTTCGCCACAACCGAGCTTGACACTCTTGAAAGGAGTTTTGTTACGCAAGAAATCGATTAGGGTGGTGGAAGGATCAATAGAAGAAAGGTCGAGCTCGAATCTTTCTCCATTAATGGCGAAAACAAGAGAGGTCTTGTTGCTCTTCATCGTTTCTTGATTCACTTCCTCACCCATTTTCCTTTGGTTTTTATTTTTGCTGCTTTCAGAACAAACCAAAACTTAATATATTGCAATACATCGGTTTCTCTTAATCGTAGCTTTGTATTCTTGCGATGTGTGTAACTTTTTTCTTTTATCAATACATGGTAAGATTCACCCTCATCGATGTAGATGTCTATATATTATATTATGTATATAATATTATGGGATTAGGTTGGTTTTACAATAATGACTATATATTAAATACAAGAAAAAGTGTACCGTCGGTATCATTTGTTTGTTTTTGATTAAAGAACCTTTTGACAAATTAAACTTTTACTTGTATAACCTATTCTTCTTTTTTCAAATATTATATTACCTGCTCTATTATAGAATCGGGTCTGATTTGAGTAGTTCATAGAAGGAATGATGTAATCTTGAATCACCAATCACTAATTCATTTTTTCAGTTTCCTTTTTTTATATCGTATATGCAAAACTAATTTTTATTACATATTATTTTTATAGCAGATTAACATCTGACAAATAACTAATTTACCGTGCAGTTCTCTCCACAATCTATACCAGACACACATTTTTCCACAACGGACGGTTCTACCAGACACCACACATGCTCTCCCTATAACACACTGGTCCACACCGGACACATACCGGTCCACACCGGACACATACCGGTCTATAGTGGATGATTTTACTTGGCACTATACCTACGATAGACAACTCGTCGCGGATTTCACTATGGATCTTTCATAAATATGTGCATTATTTAATCTGCAAAAACTATGTTATTTCTTGCTCAAACCCCAAATTAGGCATGGGCATTAGTAACCAGAATCGAAGAACCGAACCAAAAATATCCTAACCGAACCGGAACCGATTTTTTTAAAGAACCGAACGGTTCCTAAATCTCTAGAATCGAAGAACCGAAATCGAATTAGAACCGAACCGAGGAACCGAATGGGAACAAAAAATCTAGATATTTAAGTGTATTATTTTATTTTTATAAAATTTTAGTAATATTTTCAGCTATTAATTTTAGTTTAATTAGTAATTTAGTTATTTTGCAAGTTTTGGTTCGGTTTTTTCGGTTTATTTAGAGGCTTTGGAAGTTTTAGTTTAGTTTTTTCGGTTCTGGTTTGGTTTTTTCGGTTCTGGATCGGTTCTTTTGGTTCTGGTTCGGTTCTTTCGGTTCTTTAGGATATTTACCCGAACCGAACCGAACCGAAATTGGTATTCGGTTCCTAAATTTCTGGAAAGAACCGGAACCGCATTAGAACCAAACCGAAATCAGTTCGGTTCTTATTCGGTTCCATTTTGCCTAGAACCGTAGAACCGAACCGGAACCGAACCGAAGAACCGAATGCCAACCCCTACCCCAAATTTTGTGTAAAACCCTTTAAACTTTTAACCAATATACTAAAAAAAATAAGTTATTTTCTGTGATTAAATCTATACAAATAACTCAAACAAGTTACATAAACATCAAACATAAAAAAATTATATCAGTGTATAGATAGACATTACATACATACACATAAATAAGAATTTTAATTTGTCCCAATTTTTTATTACATACATGCTAACATACACGTAATGTACATAGCTTGTTTCTATTGTTATTGTGTAAACATATATTATTAATGAGTGATGTTTTAGAATTTTTTTATTTTATTTTAGTTTAATTTGATTTTTCTTTTACATTTCTAGACATTAAATTTTACTCATCTAATCTTTTATGCCTTTTATATTCAGCAATATTTGTTTTCCTTGGTTGAATATCTTTATCTAGATGCAAAATAATATTTTGATATGAAAAAAAATAAATTTACGATTCTTTAATATGTGTATATTGTGTTTTTTCTTTACTATGTATATTATGTTAAAATATCAGATATATTGAATGTAATCCCTCGTATTTATTTTATAAATATCCTACAATATATTAAAGAGAAGTAACTTAAGTGANTCCTACAATATATTAAAGAGAAGTAACTTAAGTGATTTTGGCTCATAAACTATGACGTGTACTTTATAAATTATTTTAGAAAATAATTCATAAGGAAACATTCGTCAAAATAATTCTTGTGAGAATGGATCTTCTTCTTCATGTCCAATTATCTGGATTTCTGCTTCTTAAAAATCCCAAACTCGAAAAATTAATTTTGTTACTCTCACGAAATCAATCAGTTTTATCTTTTCAATTTCTCAAATCGGTTCAGATTTATATAATTTTATTTTATTGGTTTTAAATATGTGATTTTGATGTTTATTTTGTGATGTTCATCAAATTTTTACGAATTCGATTAATTTGTTGCCACCTTCTGTTGTTCACGTGTTCACCTTCTTTTGAGATTCGGAATTGTGCGCCTTCGCCTTCTGTTGAGATTGTTCCTAACCATTACCAAGCGATTCTCAAAAGCAAGCTTGAACTCGCTTGTGCTGCCGTTGCGCTTCGTGTTCATCTTTGATTCCCGGAGCTAGATCTCAGTCAAAATGGTTTTACAGGTAAGTTCCATATTCTCTTTTAGAACATTGTTCCGCTCTACATATTAGTTGCTCAGTAAAAGTACACCATTTTTCTATCGCCATAAAAATCAGTTGCTCGGTAGAATTGATTAATAGAAGTCCTATGATTTTGATCCTCTCTAGAGAATTGGGGAAGCCATTTTGTAGAGGCTTGAATCATTTTCCTCTCGGTAAAGTGTCACTACCAATCTGTCTTTGGTATAGTTCTTGAGATTAAGGATCATAAAAGCAATTCTCTAGCCCAAAAAAAGATTAAAGAGCTATTACATCTAGATTGAGTTTTGTAATCTGCAAGCATAAGCCAATCTGGATGAGAATCTAGAGGAGTACACTGCTTTCTACAAGAGTTTAGGCTCTACGAAGAGCATATGGCTGTGAAAACACTTCCTCATTGAAGGACAACTTGAGTTCAAGGTTTTTTTTTTGTTCCTTTGTTCTCCGTTTCGCCTGTTTGTTGTTTAACTGTTTCATTAGATTGACTTCTTATACTTTGAAATTGTTATTTATCTTAGTACCATCGAGTAAAAGGCAGAGGAAGACAACAAATTTCATCTTCAAAGTATATGCAGGCAAAAAGGATTTTTATAATCGTAAGCTACTCGATTAAAAATGCAAAGAAAAGGTGCTCTGCAAACTGCTTATGGTTTGCTTTGTCACTGAATTTTTCTTCTTCACCAATAGTCATGTGGAATTTTTATACTGGTGAATGATTGACTAGGTAAAATGCAAAGAAAAAGTGCTCTGCAAACTGCTTATGGTAGATATTCTTATGGTTTCCTATACACGAAATTAGATGTTGCTAGGGTGTAGAATGAAGATGGATCTTTCTCAGGAGATATGCGGGGAGAAATAGATACAAGGTATTCTTCTAGGCCATGTAGTACTCTGACATCTGCGTATTTTTTGTTGGATATTAACTATGTTGAATCTTGATGGCAAGATTGTTTATGTAGATTTTCATACATAGCAATATGTTGCCTCTCGCTACTGAAGTGTCTTGACAAAATAGTTATAAAAAGGTTGTTGATTATATCGCGAGCCACTAAACCTCTCCTAAATGCGTTCACGTAAATGTCACTAAACCTCTTTCTGGACTTGCACATAAGGAGAGATCAGAGTTTGAAGATCCTTGGACACGAGATCCTCTCAAGTTGGATAACTCATATTTTGGGTAAGCCAACTACGAACACATAAGTTTGAGAGTGAGAGCTCTGAAACTTACATTGAGTGTTGATTGAGCTTTTGAAAGGGGAAACTCCGGGATTGCTACAGCTGAAAATGTTCTATGTTAAGTTGTATGCAAAGGTAGACTTAGATTTAAGTATAGTTATGAGAAACTTTTGTTCGGATTATTGGGTTCCATCAACAAATTAAAAAATGTATCATAATGTGTATCTCACGACGAGGATGTGTTCTTTAGATATTACACAATTTCACACAAGAAACTCACGGAACTAGGATTTAATCCACCAAGAAAAAATCATTCAGCAGTGACGCCGCAGCTGCTTGGAGTTACTGTTGCTACAACTCCAATATTGGTGTAAGAGTTCCTTGAGAAGTAAGAGTTCAAAAACAATTCTGATAAACAATCTATATACAGTTTCCTCTATTTGATGATGATGGTGTTGTCAAGAAAAGAATTTGGTTATTTGATAAGATTACATAACAGCAGAAGAGAGTTTTTGTTTACAAGATGAGTTTGGGGTTGGTGCACAGAGCGGATATGGTGAAGCTAGGACACTGGAGAGCTTGAGGTATGGCTCTCAGCTCCCGTAAAGATATGATTGGTAAGCTTGAGGAGACACATAGATTAAGAAGGATTGGTACTACATCATTTGAAGCACTAAGGAACAACTTCGAGAAGACGCAAAAAAAAAAAAGAAAAAGAAAAAAGAGCATTCTCTGGTCAAGAATGAGAGTTATAAGTCCGCAAAAGAACCAAACTAATTTGAATGAAAATTATTCATGATAGATATCTAAAGTTTTAAGATTTGGAAGTTTCTGGTAGAAAAAAATATTTGGGAGTTATTGATTCTAACAATTTTTATCAGTACGGAGAATCAAAAATCTGGATATCCGCTAATTAATTACATATATTTCGGTTAGTTTGGATATTTTAGGGTACTTCGGATATTATAATAATATCCGTAGTTTCAAAATTACAATACTATTAATTAAAAATCTGGAAATCCGCTAATTGATTAATTTGGATATTTTAGGATTTTTCGGATAAAAAAATTAATTTACTAAATCGAACTTGAAAGTTTTGTTTACTTCGGTTCCATCTCTTACTTCAGTTACTAGCATCGAAGCTTGAGTTGTTGGAGTGAATGGATGTTGGAACGAGTGGATCTTGAATGTGCTCTTATGTTCCATATTGTGTGGAAATTATATGACCAGTTAGAGGAGGCAGAGGAGAAATTGATTATTAGAATACAAAGCTAAATGATGGTGATGTGGTTAGAGAGGAAAGAAGTAAACATATAGTGAAAATATATTGGTTTGAGGGATATTTGGTTATTGAATAATGATAGAATATTAACCGACAAGGAACTGATTACTTATTTACGAACTCCAAAAAACAATAACATTGACAATACATGTCACATTAAAAAGGACGAATAATTAGAAGAAAAAAAACAAATTCTACTTATTTCATCACACACACATATATTAATAACTATTATTATGTTATTTATTTATTTATTTTTCAACAACAATTCTGCATTATGATGGGCTCGAACCCATGCGGTGACACAGTGACAGCCATAGCACAACCGCTAGGATACAACTCCTGGTCCTATTATTATGTTATTTATTTCATGTTTTTAAATTATGAAAAATATTTTTATGCCGAATATAAGTTTAAATAGCAAAATTGTCCAATACTATTGGATGTTATGAAAAACATCTCACATTCGGTTTTCTTTCGTTAGATTTTAAATGTTACATTTTAGAAATATTTTATAGAGAAGGTAACAAGAATGTTTATAGAAACATCTTGAAAACTCATATATGTATATATTACATTATTACATTATTATCTATGCATAGGTATAAAAGTATACGTTCGTTGAACCAATCTATAGAACATTTTTTAACAACAAGAAAGCTAAAACAACCAACGGACTCTCTTTTTTTTACCATGAATGGTCATACTCAATCATATGATTTCCTCCGTTCTTTAGAAACTTGCACACCAAGTAAAGTGTAAATTTGATAAGTGAACTCAAAGAGTTTGATAAGTGAGTAAAGAACCCAATAAGTAAGTCATTGCTTGTCGTCTCCACCAGTCCTAGACTCTATTACTCTCATTGATGCGTATTTGTATAAAACCATAATCTTAATTAAAAAGAAAGGCTTATCATTTTATAAATTCATAGTCGAATATATATAAAAATAAATTACAAAAGAACAGTCGATATGTGACTATTGGTCAAGCTTTCTTAGTTTCATTCTTATGATTGTTGTTGTTGTTAATTACATTTACTTTCTAAAGATTATGATTATACAAAATTATAGTTAGACATTTTATCATTGTGTATGCAGAATTAGGTAAACATTTTATCATTGTGTCTGAGCAATTCTACCGGGTGGACTTTTTACTTTGTTTTCCCATGTGCCCTGCTAGGGGCACATGAGGCGAAGTAAAAACACAGACCGATCATTCTTCTAATGCAGAATCATTTGACCATGTAGAATATTTTCTACCAAGACCGGCGTTCTCATAGACAATTTTAAGTTGCACTATCCAAGGCTAAGGGCATCTCCAACCCAATTCCAAATCTCACTCCAAACTCCATTTTGGAGGAATATCCTCTCCAACCCTACTCTATTTCAATGGAGTTCCTCTATTTTAGAGTTGAACTTTTAAATTTATAAAGACATCCTTAAATTAAAGACTGTTTTCATTTTTATACTTAAATACTTCATAATTTGATTATACTTAATAAAAATTGTAATGATACTAATAATAAAATAAAATTACATTAAAATATATAGATAAACAACATAAAATAAATTTAACAATTATACTATATTTATTTTCATTAAAACTATATTATTTTAAATTTTCATTTGTTTTATTTTTCATCAAAACTATGGTGACATTTAATCAAACTATATTATTTTTATTTTTCATTTGTTTTATTATTTGTTTATGTTATGCAATGTAGTTTTATTTCTATATTAAAAATTAAAATAAAATAATATTGTGATTTTAGTAAATTATTATGAAAATAAAATAAGTGGATAAAATCTGTAATTTTGATAAATATAAGGTGTTCTAACAAATTAATAATTACATAGAAGATCTTTTTGGAGTAAGAAATGGAGTAATAGGTTGGAGAAAACCTCTCATGCATTTTTAGAGTTATGCCATTTTAGAGTAAAATATGGAGGAATGGGTTAGAGATAGTCTAAGTCTAGAACATGGGTAAAAATTCTTAGTGCAGTCAAAGATTGAAAGATTAAAGGTAAAACGACAAATGTTGTCTACAAAAGAATCCTCGATCATGTTGATTGGATTAGGGGCGTAGTTCACTTTGTCCTTTCTTTGTTTTCATCTCGTACTTTATTTATATTATATTTATACTTTTTTGCTTTTAAAATTTTTGGACTCAATTATTATATACAACTACATCAAACAAATTAAAAGATTACCAGATATTTTGTAATATTATATCAGATTTATTATATAGAATTTTGTTTAATTTGATGTGTACTTCTTTGATAATATTGGTTAGAATCTTGGTTTGCTTTTTTCGTTTGGTATTTTCTATTCGGTTTATAGTTATTTGTTTAATTTATATAATAAATTTTTTTACATTTTATTATAAAATAGTTTTATATTTTATTAATATATTTTTTGTGTACAACTCGTAGTGGTCACAAAAGGTATCACGTTTTGCATCGATACATGGACGTTGAATATTATATAATCATTTTTTTATATAATCATTTTTTCAACTTTGTTGAAGAGTATAAATCCCCACGTTAGTGATCCGTGAAAATCTTGTCTACTTGTCTAAACTTTCTTGGAAATTTAATATTTTTAATTCGCAGATTAATACTTTTTACCAGTCTAATAATCAGAACAACACATTAATTCTTTTCAGCCAGCCAATAGAAGATCGCCCAGATTTGTAAAGTCGTATCAAAGATTCCAAATGCAAATAAGTTAAATCAATATGCGTTTGTCAAAAAAAACATTTGAATTTGTAGAATGCATTGTTAGCCACTAAATTGGTGAAGGATTATCACAAAATTTATATCACTTCTAGTTCTAGGAGCACCATAAAATTGAATATTTCAAAGGCTTTTTTTTTTTGTCAACCATTTCAAAGTCATTTAACATCGTGTGCACTGGCCATTCATTGTCACACCTCTCCGTGCAATGCATCATCCAGTTCATTTATTGGATTTATACGTGTCTCTCCACGACTTCCTTCTCAATCAATAAGATTTTAGAGGAGTTTTTCTTCGAATTTTCAAAGTTAAAGGCAAAGTTGCTTTTTATAGTCTCACTTAGACCTCCAATGAAGATGTTTAGGAGAGTGTCTACCAAAAAAATATAAAAAAATAAGTATAGATGTCTTTAATATATAGAGAATATCTTTAATGTCTATGATCAGACCCTTCAAAAAACATCTCAAATATAAAATTAATAAAAATAATGTTTTTTTATTGTTAAGAGTTGAGACTTTGCCTTGAATAGGGGCGTTGTGGATGTTCTTATATACTCTTTCCATTTCACTAAAATTGATATTTTTAATTTTACTTATTCATAAATGTTGATGTTCTATCTTTTAATTAATACATTTTCTATAATTTTAGTTAATTACAATTTCTTAAGAAAAAAGTAAAAAGTCAAACTATTGATATTTTTTTCATTAGTAGAATTATTACAAATGAAAGATTAAATGCATAGAAAATAACAAAAATAGTTGAAGAAAAATAAATATTTTAATGTATTTGTAATTTATATGAAAAAATCAAAACATCAATTTTTATGGAATGGAATGAGTATTGTATACTAAATAATGTCTTTCAAAAATATTGAATAGAGTTACAGTTGCAAGCAGATTCAAAAGATTGAATACTGCTAAGCTATATAGCTTACATATATAAGCTTTGCGGATGATATTCATATTTTCATAAACGTTATTTCATCTTCGACTGAGATTTTGAATGTATGTAATAGTTTTGCAAGAATTTTAGGACTTAACATAAGCATTCCAAAATCAAATGCGGCTAAGTTGGACCTCATAAATCACAACTACTGCCTTACCAATTCGATATCTCGGTTTAAATGTCAATACATGACTCTTCCTTCAGTTCAGCCAATTGAACTACTTTTATCTTTTCTGCCAATTTCATTTTTTAAAACCTAATCTTCTTTTCCCACCTAACTGATGTGTCATAACAATTTTCAGGCAAAATCTCTAACAATTCAACAACTAAGGCCAGACAAATGTAGAAAGTTATTATAACCCTTATAGGAAACAACATAAAGATAAATACAATAACTATGTACCATATATGCATGTAACAGTCACATATTGTATAGTAGGTGATTGGTCCGCACTATGTGCGGACAGTGAACTGTTAACGCTATCTTCGTCCATTATTGTTGTTAATTACTATGTATTTTGTATTGAAATATGTTGGGTTTGGTTGAGTTGGATTCGGTTAAAATGTCCACCCTTAATTAGAAGAATAATCGTCTCGTGTCCTTTTTACTTTGCCCATTGTGCCCCGACTGAGTTAAATTCAAATTTGGTTGTCTATACATGTGTTTAACTGAGCTAAATTCACACCATATCAGCGTATCAACCAGTTTTAACATTTGTTCCAGCCAATGCATATTAAACGGTGACACAATGTCTATACATGTAATGGATACGATATTTACATGTTCTTCGTAGTGGTGAACACAAAATGATTATGGACAGTGATAAACAATAAAACTTTGAACCTCTTTCTCGAGCTCGGGAACGGTTTAGAAAATTTATTGATTGTATCAGCTCTTGAAGCCTAGCTTCAGACCTCTTCTACACCCCTCCTACAGATGATCAACGAGTTAATATCAGAAACAAAAAAGCAAAGCACCAAATATGTGAATGTGGTAAAGAGCTAAAAATAATATTTAATACAATATGAATGGATAACCATACACTTTGATATATCACAAGTATTTTTCTTCTTTGTTTCTACGCCAGTGTTATCAAGATTCTTCTTCCTACACATCAAGCGAATTAATAAACCTGTAAAAAAAATAAAAACAAAAGAAGTGTCAATAACTATTATCAAATCAACATAAACACTATTATCAAAACAAAAAAACACAACACTTCATAAGATGGGTACCGACAGAGTGTCTCATCTTCTTTATATAGAGGATGGATGATGCACTGATATTTAGATTAGACATAAAAATTCATAAATAAATAAAGATATTAAAATATATGCCATTAATTATAGAATAGTTATGATTTCTAACTTTTTTAACGTATTATCACAATTATTGTTTAAATAATTTAATTATGGTTTGTTATGAAAATTTGTTCCACAGTTTTATCAATATTGGATCATAGCAAATCACGGAAATATTTAAATATTAGGAGAATAGTCAATTTTTCATTTAACTTATATAAAGATTCCTTGAATCACTCGATTCACAATAATATCTTCAATATTATCTCACAAATACAGTAAGTTTTGATATATAAAAAAGATCAAATAGTAATTTAAAAAAAATTAAAATGTATATAATTATGATTTTTTTGTTTCATTAACCGATTATCAGTTTGAAATTGTGTATATATCTAATATAATTTATGATTATAAAATTAAATATGGTTTAGAGCCATATAATTTGTATCTAATCATATGAGCATTCATTTATTACATATAATTTGTCCAAAAAATCGGAGTGGGATTGATATTTAGAAGATATGATAAAATTGAATAGGTGTAGATTTTAAGAAGGTTTGAATAGAAGAAAAGGCAAACGATTTAAATGGTGGATGATATCAATTTGAAGATATGATGTGATTGGAACATTGAATATCTTAAATTCGTACTTTAAATATAGGTATTTAGAAAGATATGATAAAATATGAGCATTGAATGTTAAATATCCTACAATCGTGCAGGAATGTATCCCGAAATTTAGAAATTTGAAATTTAATAATTTGGTAACCAAAAGACAACCAAAAACCGATTTGTGTATACCTAACAAACAACGAAAACGTTAAACAATAATGCAAGAATGGATCAAACACTGAATATAGGAAAGAAAATAATAATATATGACTACTATATATTGTTTACGATTGAGCGTAAGCAAAAACAAAAGTAATAGAAGATATGAGGAACAAAATACCAAAATAAAATAAAATAAAATAATACAGAACAATGATTATAGCAAACGGATCAGAAAAACTATCAACAAAGAATAAAACTGACATCGCATGATATTATCTACATCAAACTTCTCATTACAGTATATGTATTAAGAAGATGCTGGAATCCGAAAACTTGAAGGCTTCGATAGGGAAGATCGAAGTTCTGTTTCTCCATCAAAATACCTCAAATAGATCGGATTTCCTACCTGTCAAATTCAGTGCTCCCATTCCATTAATCGACCAAAATAAATTGTTGGAATTGAAATTACCCATGAATTTCCGGAAAATCAAATTACTTAAATTGTAACCATTTTCAAAAATTGAAAAGATAGATCTCATCGATTTTCAGAAATAAACACTTTTTGTTCTTCGAATATACGATTTTCATCAACAAAAATTGTGCTAAAGGTACATGTTCGATTTCTTCACAAAACCTCTTTGAAAAGATATGAATGATCTAAGAACTATATTTAATGTTGACTGTATAATCTTTGAATTTCTCCATACTTCCACGTCATAAGTAAAAAAAAATCATATTGGTACACCTAGAAATTTTCAATAAAACGACCTCCCAATTAATATATAGAGGGATTTGATGTGACTCTCTCGGCGGAACTGTCGGAGCCGACAAAATAGCATTAACATGGTTATAACATTGTTTATAATTTATAACCACAGATCCAAAGATCTCATAGAGACCAACATGAATCCAATTACAAATCCATTATTTGTGCACCATTTTTCAAAAATATCAATCGCTTAGGGTTAGTTTTAAACTTTACTTCAAAGGTGGACACAATAATGAAACATCTTAGCAAAAAAAAAAAAAAAAAA
>OVAP01000254.1:0-15947 GCA_900406295.1 Aurinia saxatilis | reverse complement strand
AAAAAAAAAAAAAAAAAAAAAAAAAAAAAAAAAAAAAAAATGATGAAACATGCAAGAAAACGGTTGATACAATCAACACAAATTTCTATACAAAATATTACTAGTTTCAAATTGTCCTCCTCGAACTAATCATATTTACATGTGCATGCTAAGGAGTTTACACGATTATTGCTGATGTATTTAAAATGGTTTGAGATAGCTTAGTGGATGTAAAATGCATCGGAGACATGTCATTAATCAAAATCCAAAACAAAGTTAATTCAAAACTTTGCAGAGATTGTCATAACTATATATACTATTTTGGAAAAAATTTAAGTGATTAAAGTCTTCTTTTCGAGATTATAATTTTTAATGAGTTATATGACAACGACTAGAACAGATTAAGGTTTTGTTTACAACCAGCCGAATATATGAAGGCATCTTTTCAAGGTATATCTTTCCATGGACAATGGAGTACTTATGTCAGCTTGTGGTATATTATTGTGGTGGGACATCAGTGTGGTGTATTTTAAAGACTTTTTAACATTTAAATCAACTTGTATTTTGTTTACTAAGAAATCAATCAATCATAAATATATTTTTTTGTTCAATCAATCAATCATAATATAAGCTCAGATTTTTTACTTCAAAAAAATTTTCTGACTGTTTTTTTTTCCATTAAATAGACCCTATTACAATTAAAAAGAAAAATAACATTCTTGAATGTCCATGCATGTCGACTAATAGATAAACCCACTTTAAGAGCAGCGCCAAGAGACATAAATATGGGTGTCTTCTCCATTTAAGAGGAAGAAAAAAAAAAGGAAAAAGAAAATATTAATGGAACTGTAGCCAAATCCGTGTCTCTACACGCACACGAAAGACATCTAAACACGGAGAGAAGACACTCACGTGTCCTGATTTAATTGGATTGGGAAAACAAAATATTTTATCTCTCTTTCTCGACGGAGAGAACGAGAACAAGATCGATGATCCATCTTCTTGTTCCTCTCTCGATTGAACAAAGATCAATGATCCATCTTCTTGTTCCTCCAATTTCACTCTCAATTTTGCAAAAAATTCTCATCTCTATTTTCTCTTGCCGCCGATCGATGATCCATCTTCTTCTTCCTCCAATTTCAGTCTCGATTTCTTCGGAGAAGATGGGTCTTGTAGTTGGGGCGCCTTCTTCTCAGAGCGATGAATAGTGCTAATGAATACGAGGTGATTCTTGCTCTGGAGTGTTTAGCTAGGTTTGGAACGAAGGATTTAGCTACGAATTTGAATTCAGAGGTTTTTACTCTCTTAGGTAGTAGTAAAGGTTTGATGAAGAACAAAGCTATTGGTGTGGTTTTGAGAGTTTTTTATAAGTATTTTCCCAATAAGAAAAAGATAACCTTAAATGTCTCTTTAACAATCCCTCTTAACACCTTTTTTTCCATCTAAATTTTTTATTCAAACAACAAGGAATACAAGGTAGGATACTTAACTCAAACAAGGGGAGCAAGGCATTACAACAAATTAAAGACCAGATAACAAACCCAAACCAAAAAGCTTGTACATGCAAGAGCAAAAGAGATAGGTTTTCCGCTAAGAGTTTATGTTCTAGTGTAGGGACGGGCAGTCGAAGAAGAAAGGACAAAGTCCACACTCCTCCTATATGAATCAAAGCTACCTCCCAAGTTAAATTCAAAGTTACCACTTTGTCACAAAGAACCCAATGTACTGATTACTTAACAAGGAGAAGGCGAAGATGAGATTTAGCGCCAAAAGTAACACAAGCAAATAATAGACTTCGAACAAGTCTTATGTAGAAACAAGGAGTGAGTGACCCTCAACTCGGTTAAAGCCACACGCCAAGGAGCGACCCTAGAACGAAACCGTCGAGAATCTAAAGACGACCCGCGACCAACACCAGGAAAGAACCCCAAAGATCAAACTTGAACCTTAACCCTGACCAAAACTTTTGAGAGTGGAGTCTGCACGATGTGTGTCGCCGAGACAGAACCCGTTATCCACTTAAGGACCGACACATTTCTGTCTACAGACCATAGTCCTCAAAACAACCAACACTCTAGGAATCATCCAAGAGCATTACCACAAGAACCAGGGGATCTGCAAATGAAACCTCCATACAACCAATACGCTCAAGACTAGCCATCAGTAATTAAGCAAGGCCTAGTGGGAAGTTTAAACCTACAAACCATAATCGTCCTCAATATCAAAACAATGCAGGTTACCCACCAGCACAGACTCATCACCGAGACCAGAAACACTACCTCAAGGCACAGAGATACAAATAACAGAGACAAACCAAAAGCTCACTGACAAAACAAAAACAACAAAGGGGAGACAAGGGCACGCCAAGAGAGAGAACCCCAGGGAAGCAACAGAGCTGCCATCTCGACCGCTACCAAAGTGTCTTGAGATCTCAAATCTAGTCCACTCATCAGAGAAACCATCCTCATAGACTCTGTAGACGAAATAGAGAAGAAGAGAGAAGCCTTATACTACAAAATAGCCACATCCACTGGAGAGTACAACCGGAGAAAGAGCTCCCTCACCGAAACCGATGATGGACTCATCCACTCCAAACGACTGAAGCCCACACATCGCACCGAGTCGACGAAGAGGCTGACGGAGAACGACGACAACGCTAGCTACCCTCGAAGCTAAATCCCCCAATACATAGATCTCAGACCCACCGTTGCCGGGGAAACGCGACCTAGTGTCAACATGATAGGAGAAGAGCGAATGGATGCTACAAGAGCCTTTGTAGTCCTCAACCAGAAACACACAAAGTACCCGCCTGAGGCTTCCACTTCACCCAATGACCAGATCTGGCCTCAACGGTTCAAACCCGAAGCTGCAAGAACAAAAGTCGCCTAGAAAAAACTAGGGGTGGGGAGAAGGGAGGACCGGTGTCGAGGCTAGAGGAGCCATCGAACACCGGTCGAGAAGCAGATCTGAGTTTTTCGTTTTTAGGTTTAGCCGCTTGTGGGAGAGAGAACAAAGGAGCGACCGTCTCCAATGCGTGCAACCCCTCTAAACACTATGTTGACAAAAAAAAACTCTATAAATATATATTTTTAAAAAGTAATATTTTAAAATTTTAAAGCACCCTTTTTAAATGTTACGATGCTCTGTCAAAATCTATAGCAATGCAACAAGTTACGCCAAACGTTATAGAAAACACCACAATAGACTAATGATGATCATATTGTGATATGATCTGGACGGATGTGTCGGAGCAGACGAAATAGTATACTATGGATAATGTCCGTCCAATTTGTTTCTTTATATATTTTACATCATTTTATTTCCATTTTACCTAACAATCCATCATTCACTTCATTTTGAATTTCTTTGAAAATATCATTTGTGAAGTACTCCTTTAAAAAATATCCAAATATTTTTAAAGCTACATTCATTTACCAAAGTTAGCTCTCTTTACAGTTGACAAATTTATTAAGGTTTAAAATTTTACGGCTTAGGGTTTAGTAAAATTATAGAATTTATGACGGGCTTAGGGTATATAACCCTTGTAGAGTTAAGATTTAATAGCTATTATAGTTTATTTGGGGGTTTAGAGTTTGTTAGGGGTGAAAACATTTTTGGAGGTCTAGGATTTAGGGTTAAACCTTTGAACTGGATGAAAAAGCCAAGCCGGTGATACAACACTAACATAGTTAATATCATGTGAGTAAATCCTAACGTGCGTGCTAGAACATCCACTTTGGAGTTGAAGCTACCACTACAAGAAAACACCCCATTTGCTATGGCCAGATTCGTAGCAAATTCGTAGCAAATGGGGATTTGCAAGGGATTTGCTACGAAATCTAATTCGTCGCATCTAGCTCGTCGCAAAGGGTTCATCGTCGCAAAATCGTCGCAATTTTTGCGAGGAAATGGAACTCGTCGTAAAATACCTCGCTAAAAAATTGCGAGGAATTTGCAAGGACACGATGCAATCATCGCAAAATCATAGCAAAATTTGCTACGATNTCGCTATGGATTATTTGCTACGAATTTGCTACGATAACTTGCTACGGATTTGCTACGAATTACTTGCTACAGATTTGCTATGGAATATTTGCTAGGAATTTGCTACGAATTGAGGATTTTTGAACAAAAAAATATTTAAATTTTGTTATTTAACTTTTGATATTATTTTGTGTACATAATTAAACTACAATATTTAAATTTAAAAATAATTCGGAAAATTAATAAAATTAAATAGAAAGGTTTTCAATACAAAAAATGAAAAAACTACATTCTAAGATATTCATTAATAAAATTTTTAAAAAGGTTAAAAAGAAAAAACGTAATTTTACTAATTTAAATATTATACTAAGTTCCGTAATCTCAAGATGGCGGTTTGTAAATGATTCCGAACCAAAATCTAAGCTCAAACCATCTAAACAATTAATTAATTAGTTTATAAACTAAAAAAACTTATGATTTGTTTTGAGGATTTTCATATGGGGAGAATGAGAAAGTTTTGTGAGTGAGTTTGTGAGATGATGAGTGAATGAGAAATAAGGAGAATGGTCTATGTATATATATAGGGTTAAAAGTAGTAGCAAATCCGTCGCAAAATTTCGACACATTTGTATTTCCTGCAATAATTTGCTAGGTATTTGTGACGAATCATCGCAAATTCGTTGCAAAATTGATCCTAAAAAAATATTTGCCGGTTGAAAATTTTAAAATATTTGATACAACCAAATATAATGGTATCTTTTCTCTGGCGAAATAAATTTTAAGGTATATTTTCCTTGGACAATAAAGTACTAATGTAAGTCAATTTATGGGTGACAGATTGTGAGTTGTGGTATACAGTAAATAACTTGGTCGACTCGACGATAGGGAAAGGTTGTTAAGTTTATATATAATCTCGTAATTTAGTATAGTTCAACGCTGTCATGTCATAGTTCCCGGTTTTATACGTTAGTCGTGTTCAAAGCGAGAATTGCAGTTTCAAAAATGGTTTTTAGATATCTCTGATTAGTTTGGAAAACGTTTAATGTGTTAGTCTTAAGTTTTTGAACAGAGAAAAGTGTGAGACGAGACGAAAATGATACAATTTTTTTTTTCTTCTCAACAACATTTATAAGAATTTTTCTTACAAAAAAAAAACATTTATAAGAATTTAAACCGGATGAAAAAACCAAATCGGTGATACAATACTAACATAGTTTATATCATGCGAGTAAATCGTAACATTGCGTGCTAGAGTATTCGCTTTGGAACTGAAGCTACGAGATAAGTAAATTAATAAGAATCTGAAAAAATTATTCTTCAGTCAGTTAATACAAAACAATCTAAATAGTTATATATATATATATATATATATTATTTGAACTATTCTTCCTTTCTATCTCATCTCATATTATATTATGTCTTTGAAATGGTAACATGATATTAGTAATTATATATTCGGTGGCGGACATAGAATACTTTTTAATACCTGGGCCATGATAATCTATTTTTGTTAGTAATAAATAAACTTTTAAAGAAAATGAAGGCAAATGCTTTAAAATACAAACGAAAAGGGAAAAACACACGTAAAAGTAGGATGGAAGAAGCAAGGCCGATCTGAGCACAGAAAAGTGAATGATTCTCGGGCTCTCAAATTATTTAGACTCCCGTTTTTTGTTCATTTAAATTATTTTTGTCGATTTTCCTTTTCGAAACTATTAATATGTGTTTTTCCAACCAAATTTTTCATTTTTTCAGTCTTCAACTTTTAGATCTAAACAATGATAAAATGTATCTTTTATAATAATTTACGTATATGTTTTGTTTCTAATTCAAAATCATTTAGAAAATAATTTTTGGATTTTTAAAATCATTTGAGTTTGATTATGTTACTTAAAATTTAAACTAAAAATCCCTATTTTATTTTTTTAACCTTGATTATTTCAGATCCGGTCCGCGGGAGAAATTTGTTAAGTTGTAATTATAGGTCAAAAACTTGATGATATGGGTCATACCGATAATCGTTTTCAATTTTACCGGGATCACATACTGTTTTTTTGCCATTTTCTCCACCAAAACCAACGTAATTTACGACCAAATGACATTTTATATCATTTCTTCAGGGGGTGACATGACCCCAAAAGGCTAAGTAATCAACGATGTAGTAATCAATCCAAAAAGAAGAAAAAACGATGTTAGTAGTCAGGCACAACATTCGGTCCATCAGAGGTGGTGTGTATAGGTTAGGCCCATTAAGAACTATAATGTTCTACTAAAGTATTCATAGACACTAACTCTATAATATCCTGTCGGCATAGACATTTGACAAATGTTCACTATTATTAGCACTGATGATAGTGGACACATGAAGTCGATAATTGCCATGTATTCGCTTTCAAGTTTGTTTCGTACGTATTTGAAAATCAGTATACACAGGTGGAGATTCT
Source organism: Aurinia saxatilis (assembly GCA_900406295.1). Taxonomy (NCBI): domain Eukaryota; kingdom Viridiplantae; phylum Streptophyta; class Magnoliopsida; order Brassicales; family Brassicaceae; genus Aurinia; species Aurinia saxatilis. The sequence continues at coordinate 9,540 of OVAP01000254.1, read as the reverse complement.
CGAGTAAGACAGACAAAAAATCATTTTTTTTATAAAATATTTGGCACTCCAGTTGGACAAATATTGAAATATATATTAAGGTTGATCAAGCAGTTGGACTGGTCAGGTGAGTTCAGCTGGTTAGAGGAGACTGAGTCATTGAACTACGTTCTTTTTTGTTTGAGTTGTGGTTTAAAGTAATCTACACTGGTTAAATTAAGTAGTGGTGTAACTCTTTTTTTTTTTTTTTTTTTTTGTCAACGTGTAACTCAAATTTTTCCTCAAATTGAATCTCTTTTGACATTTTGTGATTTTTGCTCGACATATAAAAACATTTTGAGCGCATTTTAACGTACATCTTTCAATGGATTCCAAAGCTCTCTAGGATTTTTAAAAAAGCAAGGAATCAAATACCTTATCATAGAACACGAAACTAAATCTATCATCCCTAAAAAGGTCTGAGTAAACTAATAGATCTAAAATATGTACACATGGTAATGAAAGACGACAACAATCTTAACATTTACGTTTAAAACCTAAGATTTTTCAAAAAGTCAGATTACGTATAAAAAAAAGGCAAGGACTAATCATAAATTCATAATAGACTATGAATTATCAAAGGAATAATAAAAGGAGAAATTGTAGCCGTTTAAAGAGATCTTGGGAAGAAATATATGACCGTTTAAAGTGTGGAACGTGCTTTACCTGGGACCTCCCAGCATCTTCACACGGTCTCCCCTATGATTAATACCTGTGACTTGTCTTAATTAGGCCAAGCCAAGTCCAATACTAAACATTTCATCTTTCATTTCAAAACACCATGATCCATTTTTGTTATCAAACTGAACTGATATTTTCGGTTAAATTCGAGTTAATTCTGTTAGTTCCTTTTTTTTTACTTTGGTTTTGTTAATTTTTTTTTGTAAAATTTGGGCTGAGATGGTTAGTAAAAGAATATAAATAAATAAATTAAACCGGACTGAACCAAAACAAGACGACCAGAAAAATAAAACCTGAGATGCAAACATTCAAGTGAAATTTTAACTTTTGGAGAGATATTTGTGTATATATTTGATTACCGAATACAATTTACAATATATCAAAACCTTTTTTAGAACCGTATCATGGTTTGGAGTTGATCGATACATGGGACCTGACTTTTCCATATGTGGTCGATATAATCAATGATATTGAGTCATAGCATAATTGTCATTTGTCTTTTCTTCTTTTGGTCTGAGTCATTTGTCAATATACGAATTTGATGATGTACCTTTTCCCACTCCTTATGCCGAATTGTAAGACTTGTTGGAGTGGATAATATGATTAATCCCAGGATGTGAATGGAATAACGTTACAAAGGTTGTCAAGTGCATGCAAAATGGATATGTCCACTTTGACTATTCACATTCTATTCAAATTTTGAGATCTAAAAATATGTAAAAAGCAGATCAAACAATAACATTACTCATATAAATTTTGATCGGTTTTATCCGCTTGACACATGTACTTTATCCGTTTGATTTTTTTTAATATGTTTGATCCGTTCCATTTTATCCGTTTCTCCATTCATTTTGCATTGAGAAAGATATTGAATAATAACTTTTTTGTGGTCATATTAAATCTGAAATTTGATTCTCGGAAACTGTATTTTTTTTTTCCTATATATCAATATATGAAGTAAAATTATTCTTGTGTTTCTATTCAAGATGAATAACATTGTCTAAAATAAAATAAAATATGAATAACATTGTCCACAATAAACTTGGTGCATATATCTTTTCAAATAGTCACATGTAACAAAAAAATATATGATTAACAATTGAAAATAAATAAATTATGATTTACCCAACGTTTTGTAGTGTTGTTACTAGCCAATTTGGATGTTTCCATATTAAAACTTGTTTAGTTCAAATAACATAAGACTAAAAAAAGAAACTTTCCTAATTAAGAGCTAATTTGATCAAAAGAAATGGTTTAAAATGTTGTTAAGAAGAAGAAAGAAGGGAGGGATGAATGATAAAAATATGTGTAAAAAGGAGAGCAACTTTGCAGTCTTTTTATAACACGAGACTAGCATCACACTTCTCAAGATCCCTCTCTCTGCCATTACTACACTCTAGTATCCTAGAGAGGAGAGAGCTCATCTTTCAATAAACCCATCTGAAGAATATTAAAGTATCCAAAACCAATCCTCTTCCTTCTTCTCTTCTCCATTTCCAAGACAAGGCCTGTGTAAGTTTCATTTATCCTTCTTCTACTTCATCTTCTTCCTCATATCAGTATTTGATTCCTTTCTTGTAAGTTTCTTCTTCACTGTTTCTATTTTTGAACATCTCATCTGGGTTTGCTTAAAGATCTGGTTTTTATTCTAAACCTGCTAAAAAAAGATTTGATTTTTCAGGTCTTTTCTCTGTAATGTACAATCTTGCTTTCAACAAAAGGTTTCAGATTCTTGAAGTGTTTTAAGTTTTAGAACAAACTTTGCCTCACTCTCTCTTCAGATTCTTGTTCTTGTTATTATGTAATCTTGCTTTGATCTACAATGGAACAGTTTCTTTGACTAAGAGCTTAGATCTGATTTTATCTGCAGTTATTGTTGAAGCAAAATGGGGATTCTGAGTAAGGTGTTATGTCTTGTGCTGCTGTGTTGTGTTGTGGCTGCTGCTGCTGGTGATTCTTTTGTGTACAAGAATCCAGCGAAGCCTTTGGGTGCAAGAATCAGGGATTTGATGAAACGTATGACTCTCCAAGAGAAGATTGGTCAGATGGTTCAGATCGAACGCAGCGTTGCTACACCTGAAGTCATGAAGAAGTACTTCATTGGTAAGAAGAAGACGATGAATTTGGAGTATTTATGTCTGTTATGTGTTTGATGCTTTGTCTGGACACTGATGGGTTTTTATGTGTAGGGAGTGTGTTGAGTGGTGGAGGAAGTGTGCCTGCGTCAAAGGCCACTCCTGAGACTTGGGTGAACATGGTCAATGAGATTCAAAAAGCGTCTCTTTCGACCCGTTTGGGGATCCCAATGATCTATGGGATTGATGCTGTTCATGGTCACAACAATGTGTATGGTGCCACCATTTTCCCACACAATGTTGGCCTCGGAGTCACCAGGCAAGTTCATAGAACTGCTTATGATTAAGTTGAATTGTTTTTGTAAATCTATGGTATCTAAACAACTTTGTGTTTTGATTTTGACTAATGTTTTCAGGGACCCTCAGCTTCTGAAGAGGATTGGGGAAGCAACCGCGCTTGAAGTTAGAGCAACAGGAATCCCATATGCCTTTGCTCCGTGTATTGCAGTAAGTATAATGAAGCTAATCGTTTGAAGTAGTCTAATCAAGGAATGAGTATGCTTAATATTTCTGCTTTGACAGGTTTGTAGGGATCCAAGATGGGGAAGATGCTACGAGAGCTACAGTGAGGATTATAGAATCGTTAAGCAGATGACTGAAATTATACCTGGTTTGCAAGGAGACCTTCCAGGCAAGCGAAGGGGTGTTCCTTTTGTTGGTGGAAAGTAAGTAACTTTGCTTGTAATTAATCAGCTGTGATATATATATATATATATATATTTTCTTAGCCATTTTGCAGAGTGAAAATTACCTGTAATGCTAGGACTAACTCTCATTTCTTTTTCGACTACATTTTGGTTAAAGGTTTGAGTTGCTTCTGTTTGATTAAGTCTTGATTAATCAAAGTTGAGAAAGCCTGGAGTCGTGTTGACACGTGCTTGTGTTTAAATAGTGGTGGTCCTTGAGTGTTAAAATGTTCTTGACAAGAGATAAGCCAGTCCATGTGTTATGTATTTAATTCTCTCTACGGTTTAGACATGTTTCCTAAAGAGTCCTAGTTTGAATTTTCTGCTATTGTAGGACCAGTGTGAAGTTATTGTCTTTTTCATCTAGACAGTCCCACGTATTTATGTCCTTCAACATCTGGGTGCAATAAACTGAGCTAATATCTCATTAAAACAGTTTGGTGTATTGTTTTGGCTACATTCATTTCAATTATGTAATTAATAAGTATTTGACTGGAATGAGTTTGTTACTGTTACAGGTCAAAAGTTGCAGCTTGTGCTAAGCACTTTGTGGGAGATGGAGGTACATTGGGAGGGATAGACGAGAACAACACAGTGATTGACTCGAACGGGCTGTTCGGAATTCACATGCCTGGATATTACAATGCCATAAACAAGGGTGTTGCAACGGTTATGGTGTCTTACTCTGCCTGGAATGGTTTGAGAATGCATGCTAACAAGGAACTTGTTACGGGTGTCCTCAAGAACAAGTTGAAGTTCAGAGTAAGAAAATGATACATGTAGATCCATTAATCTAATCTTCTGTACTTTGGTCCTAAAAGCCCTTCTTTCAAATATCTCTGCAGGGGTTTGTCATCTCGGATTGGCAGGGGATTGATCGGATCACAACTCCTCCACATCTCAACTATTCATACTCTGTTTACGCGGGAATCAGCGCTGGAATTGACATGGTTGGTCTCGAGAGTGATTCTACCTAGCATTTATTTGGTATGATCTCCATGGTTACTTGATTGTTGTGTCTCTCTATCTGATGCAGATTATGGTGCCTTACAACTACACCGAGTTTATCGATGAACTCAACAGTCAGATACAGAAAAAGCTGATTCCGATCAGCAGGATTGATGATGCTGTGTATAGAATCTTGAGGGTTAAATTCACAATGGGACTCTTTGAGGAACCACTGGCTGATAATAGCTTTGCCAACCAGCTTGGTAGCAAGGTTGGTCATTTTATCATATAGTTGGTTACAGAATCATCGGTATGTAACTGAATAAAATACATTCACGTTTTTTACAGGAACACAGGGAACTGGCTCGTGAAGCCGTGAGGAAATCTCTAGTGCTGCTCAAGAATGGTAAAAAAGGTGCCAAGCCGTTGCTTCCTTTACCTAAGAAAACAGGAAAGATCCTTGTGGCCGGAACACATGCTGATAACTTGGGATTTCAATGTGGTGGCTGGACCATCACCTGGCAAGGCCTTAACGGGAATGACCTCACTGTTGGTATGTTATTACTCGTAAAATTTTCTTTGGCCCTTTATTGGCTCGGTTTCAACCACAGTGGTAGCTAGTCCAGGCCATTTGGATGTATATATATATATATATATATATGTAATCTTGAATTTGGTTTTATACACAGGTACCACGATCCTTACTGCTGTGAAGAATACCGTGGCTCCGACCACACAAGTCGTCTACAACCAAAACCCCGATGCAAACTTTGTCAAGTCGGGTAAATTTGACTACGCCATTGTGGTCGTTGGTGAGCCACCTTATGCTGAAATGTTTGGGGACAGCACAAACCTGACCATAAGTGCCCCGGGTCCGAGCACGATAGGGAATGTGTGTGGATCAGTGAAGTGTGTGGTGGTTGTGGTATCTGGCCGTCCCGTGGTGATTGAGCCTTATGTCTCGACCATCGATGCCCTCGTGGCTGCTTGGCTTCCGGGAACAGAAGGTCAAGGAGTGGCCGATGCTCTGTTTGGTGATTATGGGTTCACTGGAAAGTTGGCCCGGACCTGGTTTAAGTCGGTTAAGCAGCTACCGATGAATGTTGGTGACCCGCATTATGACCCATTGTACCCATTCGGGTTCGGGTTGACCACTAAAGCATACAAAGCGTAGACTCTTCTTTCTGTGGTTCGGAGGCAATAAGTTTTAGTTATTGAGCAAGGACATGAAAGATATTATGGACCCAAGGAAATAGTTGTGAGGAACAATTTTGTGGGTTGAGGACTGTCTACAAAACTGTTTTATAAAGTATTTGATGATTTGAAAAAGCTTTTGTTATTTGTCCTTATGAGTTATGAATCTGTATTTTGATGAGATAAACTAAGATTCGGATGACAAATAATGGGTAGCTCCAAATCCAAGACGAGACTATATGGACATATTCGTGTACCACACACTTGTTTAAGGGATTCATCATTGATCCGTAGAGGTTATTTTCAACAGTACATGCAATCCAAAATCTGTATGATCATGATAAGATGAATGAGTAGATGCAACACACTAGATAAGTTTATAATATGCATCTATATCAGATATGAAAATGTGGTATTTTGGAAATTCTCTTGTAATATGTGAAATTGCTTCCAAAGGTCGAATGTATACAATTGTCTATGTTATCTTGTTTTCTATAAATAGAAATAAATTGCATTAGGAAAAGAAACAAATAATTACGGATATATATTTATGGAATATATGACAAAGAAATCGATTATTTTCATTTACTATTTTTAAAAAATCGATTACTTTTCATTTTTTTAGTATGTTATCGTAGCAAGATATATTTGATTTCATGAAGTTTATCTTGTATAGTGTAGAGATAATAAATAATTAAATTATGGCAACAAAAAAAGTTGGCTGATCAAATTTCTACTTTTGATGTTTCCACTCACGGAAATGGTATCTCATCTCTGTATATAACTTCACAAGCATAACAACACAAAAGTACAAGAATATAGACAAAAATCTCAAGTCTCAACCTTTTATTGCTCCTATCTCACTCAAAACATTGTACTATCTCATCATCCTCAATTCCTCATATCTTTGTCTTCTTCCTCATGTCACTTTTTGTTCTTCTCCTTCTCAAATGTTTTATCAATAACCATTCTTGAATTGTTTTGTTGTTGGTCATTCTACAGAGTGAGGAAGAAGATGGGACGTTTGAGTTACTTGCTACCTACGTTAGGGCTTCTGCTACTCTGTTCTGCCGCGGCAGCTAATAAAGAATCACTTGCAAATGCCAAGTATAAGGACCCAAAAGAGCCAGTTGAAGTCAGGATCAAGAGCCTTATGAGCCATATGACCCTTGAAGAGAAAATTGGGCAAATGGTTCAGGTGGAACGTGTCAATGCCACAACCAAGTTCATGAAAAAGCACTTCATCGGTACGGATCTTGACCTTCAAAACGTTGTTAAATCCTATACGAATACTCAAATGTTTCGTACTTGTTTTGTGTAGGGAGTGTGTTAAGTGGTGGAGGAAGTGTACCTGCACCAAATGCTAGTACTGAAGTTTGGGTGAAGATGGTTAATAAGATTCAAAAGGCAGCTCTTTCAACCCGCTTAGGGATCCCAATGATCTATGGGATTGATGCTGTTCATGGTCACAACAACGTGTATGGTGCCACCATTTTCCCTCACAATGTAGCCCTCGGAGTCACCAGGCAAGTTCTTGAATTGCAAATAAATCCGTTTAGGCCGGATGTTGCTTACCATTGTGTTCATCTTTTAGGGACCCTGGACTTGTGAAGAGGATAGGTGAAGCAACCGCTCTTGAAGTTAGAGCAACAGGAATCCAATATGTCTTTGCTCCATGTATTGCAGTACGTAAAAATATGTCTTAATTATTGCAGAAACATGGTTGTTTTGTAATTAATCACTATGGACAGGTGTGTAGAGATCCAAGATGGGGAAGATGCTATGAGAGTTACAGTGAGGATCACAGAATAGTTCAGAAGATGACTGAGATCATACCTGGTTTGCAAGGTGATCTTCCCAAAAATAAAAAAGGTGTTCCATTCGTTGCTGGAAAGTAAGTAAACTTTGATCTTATCAATGTATGATCTCTAGAAAAGCAAAAATTCATATGATGGAAAAAATGGTTATAAAACTTACAGGACCAAAGTTGCAGCTTGTGCTAAACATTTTGTTGGAGATGGAGGTACAGTGAGAGGGATAAACGCAAACAACACGGTTACTAATACAAAAGGATTGTTCAGTATTCACATGCCCGCTTATATCGATGCTGTAAACAAGGGAGTTGCAACAATTATGGTGTCTTACTCGTCTTTGAACGGATTGAAAATGCATGCTAACAAGAAACTTATTACTGGTTTCCTCAAGAACAAGCTCAAATTTAAGGTAAGTTTAAACATAGAAGAATAATATGCAAACAAAGCATCCAGAAAGTATCTCAAAACACTCTGTTTATGCAGGGTATTGTCATCTCGGACTTTCTAGGAGTTGATCAGATCACAACACCTATTCATGCTAACTATTCGCATTCTGTTCATGTTGCTGTCACTGCTGGAATTGACATGGTTAGTCTCTAAACGGTTACAAGTTTTAATGCTATAATAAAACTCATTTGATGTATGCCGTGTAATTAATATTGTACCAATGTAGTTCATGGGTGCAACAAACGAGACAGAGTTAATCGACGACCTAACAAGTCAGGTAAAGAGAAAACATATCCCGATGAGTAGAATCGACGACGCTGTGGAGAGAATTTTGAGAGTCAAGTTCACAATGGGGCTCTTTGAAGATCCCATGGCTGATCATAGCTTAGCCAAACAGCTCGGTCGTAAGGTCAGTAAGAAATTGCAAGATTAAGATAAAAAAACATCAGTTTTTGGCTTGATACTAAGATAAACTCTGGTTCCCTTTAACAGGAACACAGGGAACTTGCAAGGGAAGCAGTGAGGAAATCTCTAGTGTTGTTGAAGAATGGTGAGAATGCGGATAAGCCGTTGCTTCCTCTGCCAAAGAAAGCCAAGAAGATCCTTGTCGCGGGAACACACGCTGATAACTTAGGATACCAATGTGGAGGTTGGACAATCACTTGGCAAGGCCTAGAAGGAAACAATCTCACCATTGGTATACACACCTTCCCTCTAATCTATTCCAGTAAATCATCATATACAACATAGAAAATCAAGTTGTGACATGCTAAGATAGTTCCACATTCTCTAATTGTGACATTTTGTTAAATTTCATGGGCATCCGACTCAGAACCAGTGGTCAAAAGTGACATCCTAAAATTGTTTCACGTTCACTATCCATGAAATTTTGTTAAGCTTGGACGTCCAACTCAAAACAAGTGAATACCAGATGTCTTTTATATATTATTAAAGGTTCCTTGGTTTGCAAGATACGACAGCAAATCTGAAACTGAATTTTGTAGGTACAACCATCCTAGCCGCGGTGAACAAGACAGTGGATCCAAAAACACAAGTGGTCTACTCTCAGAATCCGGACACCAACTTTGTCAAGTCAGGCAACTTCGACTACGCAATAGTGGTGGTCGGAGAGACACCCTACGCTGAGGGCTTCGGAGACAGCACGACCTTAACCATAGCCGAGCCCGGACCATACACAATCCAAAACGTTTGCGGAACGGTGAAATGTGTGGTGGTGGTTGTTTCAGGACGTCCGGTGGTGATGCAGCCGTATGTATCAAGCATAGATGCTCTTGTTGCAGCGTGGCTTCCAGGGACAGAAGGTCAGGGAGTGGCTGATGTTCTGTTCGGAGATTATGGATTTTCCGGGAAGTTGGCTCGGACGTGGTTTAGGACAGTGGATCAGTTGCCTATGAATGTTGGCGACTCGCATTACGACCCCTTGTACCCGTTTGGATTCGGGTTGGTTACAAAGCCAAATAAACAGTAGAGGTTTCGTTACGATAGATTGTTGCCTAGAGTTTGAGACTTTTTTTTGTTAAAAATAATATTCAAATATCCGAATCTGAATCCTACATATATTATTTGAGAAGTCTCTTAAGTGACTTTTGCTTATGT